>JAVHLU010000794.1:0-45977 GCA_036785755.1 Colletotrichum ledebouriae | reverse complement strand
ATTATTTTCCTTAACTAGTAGAGAGTATAGGTTAAAATACCTATATAGTATTTCCCGAATTATACCTGCGAACTAGGTGAATTTATTATAGTCTTTTTGCGAAGGGGCTGCGGCGTAATTCCGAGCTCAATAAGAAAGCCTATTTCTTTAAATATATAATAAGTACTTATTAGTATATTTATACCCTTATTAAGATTAAATAGAGTTAGCTATAATAAGACTTAATAAATACAAATTAGAATATAGCGCGAGGCTCTTATTATTAAAGACTATTTTTAAGCTTTCTAGGACTTACTTACTTATCTTTTTTATAAAGTATTTATAGATTTCAAGTAATATATAAGCTAGCCCTTATTATTAAGTTAGAGCTTAAAGTTATCTCTAGAGATATATAGCTTTAGTAGATTTAGCTTACTAATACTATCTCTTTATAAAGTACTTATAGATTCTAAGTAATATATAAGCTATAAAAATAAAAGGCTACTTATTAATATAGTATATAATTATCACGAATAGCTAATAGGCGAAGGTTAGCACGCTTCGATTACGCTATATTAAATGGATTCTACGTTAAAGAAGGGAAAAGTCTAACTATAGGCTAGCGTAGCCCTAGAAGGCTAAAGAGTCGCTTAGTAATCACGTAACCCGTAAGTTATATAACCCGAAATTTTAATAGGTCTAATCCTAGCGCTATAATATTACCCTCCCCCTTTACTAGTATTACTATCCGTAGCAATTAGCTATTTTATTATAAATAATTTCTTAAATAGTATCCCCTTCTTCTTATTCCTATATTTATACTAGGGCGTTATTATTATCCGTAGTAGCGGGGTCCTTATCTCAGGTAGTAGCTAGGAGCTAAGCTAGAAAGTGCTTTAGTAGTCCTATAGTAGTTAGGTTAGTAGTATAGAAGTCCTATAGCGCTACTAGGGCGTGCTTAAAGCTCTTAGCGTTATACTAAGTAAGATCGTAGTTATAGCCCCTCTAGTTAGTATAGTACTATAGCTATCCTTAGTATAACTAGCTAGCGATTATATATATAACTTTATATTCTAGCTCGTTATTAAACTTAATAGTAGGAGGGGGGGCTTTAAATTATCTTAGTAGGGGGTCCCTAGTAGCCTTCTAAAGCTTACTAGGGTAGAATACTAGGTAATAGTTATATCCCTTTAGTAGGTTAAGCACCTAAGTCCCCCTGGGGCTAGTAGCTTTAATTAGCTATAGGCTATCTTATAGTATTAATAGCTTAGAGGAGCTATCTTATTACTATCCCTCTATTAATATATAAACGGAGTCCCCTATAGCTAAGTTATTAGGGTAGTAGGAGTAGTTAGTAGCGTGGGTATAGCGCTATTAGGCTATAGCTATATTTCTTTTAGTAATCTCCTAGGTACTATAGAGGTTTTATACGAGCTACTAGGCGTTATTTTAGTTAATTTTCTCCTTTATAGTTAAAAATCTTTATATATATTAGTCCTAGTTAAAACTTATCTATAGTAAGTATCCCTATTCGATTTTAAATAGTATAAGCCCTATAGTTTCGTTTAGTAATACTACTTAAGCGAAATCTATAATAAGGAGTATTTCGCTCTAGTTATCCTAAAACTAGTTTATTTATAGGTATAAGTATTAAGTTAGGTACTAGTTAAGGATCTCTATCTACCCGTTAGTCTCTATATAACTTGATATATTTAATTATATAGTTATACTATATATCTTATAGAGCTCGTTCTAGAAGTTAGAGGTAAACTAGGGGCTTCTATTAAATATAATTATAATAAGGAAGCTAGTATATTAGAAGATATAGGTATAATATAGCTAGGCGAGGTCCCACGCTATAACTTTCTTATAGTAGGGGAGGGAGACTATCTTCTTTAATAAGTAGTATATTACTATAAATATATTATTATACTTATAGTAGTTAGGTAAGTAGGATATAAAATCTATTATAACGTGCTCCTAGGGGTAATCTAGTATTAGTAAGGGTCTTAACTCGCTTAGAGGCTTATCCCTTAGCTTCTAAGCTTAGTAATAAGTATAGTAGTTATAAATATACTATTTAATATTAGTAGTTAGATATAGCTAGTAATAATATTCCTTTAGGAGTTTAATAATCTTATTTTAACCTAGGTATACTATAAGTTTCTAGATATAAGCTTTATAAATTAACTTTATATATAAGTCCTCTTCCTCTAGTATTATAAGTCTCTTATTTATTATTAGGAGTCCCTCTCTTATCTTCTAGCGCTCCTTTTCTATAATAATAAGTATTCTTAGCGCTTTAAGTAATAATATATTTAGTTTATAGTTTAACTAATAGGATCCGTTTAACTAGGAGGTAGCCTCGTAGTTTATCCTCTAGCTCTAGGGTATTAATAGTAGCTATAGGACTACTTAGGGTAGCTTCTAATAGCTAGCGTAGTTTACTTATAACTTCTTGGGATAGGTAGGTAGGTAGTAGTAATACCTAGGTATAGTCTAATTTATAGATAGCTTACTAGGTTTATAGGTCTTCGTTTTTCTATAATAGGGCGTTAACTAGAACGTTTTTACGCCCTAGGTAGTACTAGATATAGAAGTTAAAACTAGCTAAAATACCTAACTAGTAGGCTTAATAAATATTTAGAAGCCGCTTAGTTATAAAGTAGAGTAGTAGCTAGTAGTCTATAATAACCTTAAAACGCTAGGTAACTATAAAGAGTTTAGCCCTCTACTCTTCTAGCGCTAGGATAAATACTATTATCTTATAGTTATAAATAGGGTAGTTTATCTCTATTAGTAATATAGTTTTTAAGATGTCGTGATACGTATATAAGCCGCAATTGCACTATCGCAATAGTGGTTCCACTTTTGCGGCTTATCCTATTCGCCACAGTTATAAGCCTAGCTCTACACTACCCTGACTATGTGCTAGAATGGTTTAAGTACGTCTTTTGGGCTTATATAATCCCTACCCTAGGGGTTCGAGGTTCGAGTCCCCTACCTCAGCGTTATAGGTTCGAATCCTAGCGGTATAGGTTCGAATCCTAGCGGCTTAACTACCTAGACTTTAGCGAGATATACCTAATTAGAAGGTTAAAAGTGTTATAGTTCCGCGCTTATTAGGGCGAAACTGAGGGGGTATGTCGTGATACGTATATAAGCCGCAATTGCACTATCGCAATAGTGGTTCCACTTTTGCGGCTCATCCTATTCGCCACATAAGAAATAGGTTATAAGGTATTATAAGCTATTTTTAGGTTACTACTAGAGGAGAGCGGTAGCGTAAATAGATTTAGAGGCGTCTATCTTAAGTCGGGTTAGTAGCTCGGGCTTCTAGTAGTATAAGATAGGGGCTAATATTAAGGCCTCCTTTAGCATTATAAATACTACTACGTAGTCGTTATTAAAGTTAAAATAGGTATCTTTAGCTATAAGCTTAGTAAGTAATTAAGCGATCTTTCTATAATTTATAATAAATCGATAGTAGAAGTTATAGAACCCTAGGAAGGACTAGACGCCCCTTATTATAGTTAGTAGTTACTAGTCTTTTACTACTAAAACCTTCTTAGGGTTAGGGCTAATCCCTTTAGTTATAATAATAAACCTAAGGTAGTGCGTTATAGTTACGCTAAACCCGTACTTCTTAATATTAGCTTAAAGCCCTACTTAACGTAGCTAGTTAAGGACCTTCTTAATATACTCCTTATACTAGATAGGGTCCTCTAAGTAAACTAGGATATTATCTATATACGCTATATAGAAGTTATCTAGGTATTTTATAAGTATATTATTTATATACTATTAGTATATCGCTAGGCTATTATAGAGCATAAAGGGTAGGGCTTTATACTTATAAGAGCTATAGTAGGTATAGAACGTTATTAAGTCCTCTAAGTTAGAGTAGATATAGATTTAGTAAAACGCCTAGTGGATATTAATCTTTATAAATACCTTAGCTTAGCTAATTTAGCTTAGTATCTTATTAATTAGGGGTAGTAGGTACTAGTCCTTCTTAGTAAACTTATCTAGCTTTTAGAAGTTAATATAGAACTATAAGTAGCTATTAGCTTTTTAGATAAATAGTATTAGGGAGGTAAATAGAGTATTATTTAGTGCTATAAAGCCCTTCTTTAGGTTCTTAAGGAGGTATTATTAAGTAGCCTTGAGTTCTAATAATAACTACTTATTAAGCTCGGAATTACGCCGCAGCCCCTTCGTAAAAAGATTATAATAAATTCACCTAGTTCGCAGGTATAATTTAGGAAATACTATATAGGTATTTTAACTTATACTCTCTATTAGTTAAGGAAAATAATATAAAAACCCTATACGTTCCTATTACTTATAAGCAAACCCTCTAAATATTATAAAGTTAGACGCGCGCCGCACTAGGGCTAATTATATTAAAGCTAAATAAGCTACTAAGGCTCTTATAATAAAGCTACTATATAAGATAACTCCTTAACCTAAAAGGTCGACCTTCTAGTAAGATACTAAAGGTATTATAAACGCTATTATATAAGAGGTAACTCCTTAACTAGAGAGGTCTTTCCTAAGAGGTTCTTATAGCTAGAAGTATAAGAAGCTCTATAAGCAGGGCTTTATACCTCTCCCTTATTCTTATCCTTATCCCTTAATTATATTAGTACTAGACCCTATATATAAATATACTAAGCCTAAGCGAGGTATGCTTTTTAGTATAAATAACGTAGAGGGGATCGCTAGAGAGTTTAGCCTCGATACGATCAATAAAACCCGCTCCTTTATTAACTACTCCGCTATATATAGAGAGCGTATTGTCGGCATGGCCCTTAAGAGGGCTCGATCGTGAGGCTATCTAGTGGGGCACGTATAAGTGCGGCTGTGGTTGGGAGAGGATCACGTGACCGAAGGCTGTGTATTGTTAGGAGGCGCGGAGTTAGAAGGTCTGTTGCACTTAAGCAGGTAAAATCACTATGCAGTGGCCAGAGGCCAACTACTTATATAATAGGTAGAAGGTTAGGTACTCCCTCGCGCTTAGCTCTAGTTTAATTTAGTAGTTATAAGGGTAGTAGGGAGGTAATATGTTACTAATAGTCTTATTAAAGTAATCTTTCTAGTCCTAGAGGTATAATAAGAGCTTTTTATTAATTAGGCGTTAGCTTTTAGCTTTATTAACCTCTAGCAGGCTTATGCCTTCTTCTTCTTCCTCCTGCTTATTAGTAATTATTAGGTCGAGCTTATATAGTAATATAGAGCCTAATTCGATATTAGCACGCTTTAGGTTCCTCTTAAACCCTATAGCGCTAATAAGCGCTATATTAAGGTCCTTCCTTACTTATTAGGCCTTAGGGCTAAGGGGTTTAGGTTTTTAATATAGCATAAGTTAGGTCTAATTAGCTATTAGCACCCCCTTTTAATGCTATATGTATTTTTTATAAGTTATTATTATATCCTAAGTCTATAGGCATATTACTTTACTATAGGATCTTTATAGGGGTCTTTATCTTACTCCCTACGTTCTTCTAGGCGTTATAAAGCTATTTCTTAGCTTTAAATATAGCTTAATAGCGTTTTATATTAAGTTAATACTTAATATTAATCTTAATAAGTTAAGAGAGGTCTTTAGTATCCCTTAGAATTATTGAGGGGAGGTCCCGTGCTATAGGGGTATTACTTAGCTAATATAAATACTAATAACATATATCTATACTAATAGTATAGTAGTTAAACTATACGTAGCTAAGGATAAGGTTATATCTCCCTATATTAAGTTAGAGGAGGGGTATTTATATTAATTCTTAGCGGTCTACTTATATATAGGGTTTCTATACCTTAGTTATAATATCTAATAGCTCGCTATTAAACCTAGTAGCTAGGATAGGGCGTTATAACTTATCATATTTAATATAATAAAAATCCCTTAGTAAGGGGGTTATATAGGTATTTATAAAAATATAGCTATTTACTCTGGTATTAAGAAGGGCCTTAAGACGAATACTATATTTATTATAAACTAGAACTAACTCCTTCTCTAGCGGTTTACTACTAATTTATTATTATAAGTTAATAGATACTATTACTAATTACTAATCTCTTTAGGTCTCCCCTAGTAAGGAGTCTGCTTTTACTAGGGGCTTTAGTGTTCTACTAGCTCTAGGTTGCTATTAATAGCTTTAGTAGGTTTAGTAACGCTTATAGTAGGTTTAGCCTACTTATAGGGATAATCCCGCGAGGTATAACTAATATCGCTATAGATAAAATAGGCGCCCTAGTTATAGAGCTTCTTATATAGAGCCTCGGGGATATAGCTCTAGTTAGTATAAGCTTAGGTATAGGGGTTTCCTCCCCTAGAAGGATTAATATAAACTACTAGGGCGGGGCCTCGTATAGTAGTTTAGTTAGCTAAGTAGGCGTTAGGAGGCCCTATAGGATAAGCTATAATATAGACCTAAGTAATATAATATTAGAAGTTAAGGGCGCTATTTATATAATAAATAGAGTACTAGTTATAGAGGGAGGTAGGTAGCTTCTTATAGAACTTCTAGTGCTACTAAGACTCTAGGAGTTTAGCTTTATAAGTAAGTTTAGTAAAAGTAGCTTATTTAACCTAGACATCTTTAAATAAGATAACAAGGGTATTAAGCTTTATCTAGGCTTTATTATACTAAACTAGGTTAATAAAGATACCTTTTAGCTCTTTAATAAGCTATTCTATTATAGTAATCTAAAGTAAGCCCCCTAAGAGGAGGGGGGATAGAACGTTATAAGTAGTTCCTCTAAAGCACGAGAGTATATACTTAAAGCGTTAAGACTTATTATAATACTCTCTATTATTAAGGCGTATTTTAATATAAAAGAGCTAGGTATTAAACTTTAAGTACTTAGGATTAGTACTCTTAATACCTATAAAGATAGGGACTTTAGGTATCTTAATAAACTAGGTATTATTACTACTAATAGTTAATAAAGGCGAGCTAGAGCAGACCTAACTCTTAAGGTGCGTTATTTAGTTAAGGATCGCCTAAAGTATAGCACTATAATCGCTAGAAGGAGGGTTTGCTAGGGGAGGCGTAGTAGTTATATTGCGCTTAAAGCGCTAGAGTAAGGCTTTATTAGTATCCCTTACCTTATCCTGCTACTTAGTAATAGTAATAGCGTTATATTAGGCCTAGTTATCCTCTTCTTAATACTATTTAAGCGTAGCGGATTATTTAGTATTATTACTAGTAGTATAGGTATTACTTAGCTACTTATAGAGCTCTTAATTCTTATACTCTAGGCGTAGGGTAGTATTATAGAGCGTATAGAGGTTATTACTTATAGTAGTATATCTAGCGTATAGGGCCTAAGACTTAGTACCCTAAGTAGCTCTCTTTATAAGCTAGTCTTAAATCTAGATAAGGGTTAAATTAGGGTTATCCTAGAATAACTATATTATACTATTAAGGGTAAGAGAAACCTTCTAGCCTTTGCCTAAATAATTATAATTAATAATAAGGCCTCTGGCCACTGCATAGTGATTTTACCTGCTCAAGTGCAATAGACCTTCTAACTCCGCGCCTCCTGACAATACACAGCCTTCGGTCACGTGATCGTAACCTGATAACCTGAGGAGTCATCTCGTATGGTGGCTTTTCCAGGCCACGAGAGCCTTAGTGGCCCGTTCGGCTCTGATATAATCGGCCCCGGTGCGGCGCGCGTCCGACTTTATGTAGTAATATTTAGAGGGTTTGCTTGCGAGTAGTAGGAACGTATAGGGTTCCTATATTATTTTCCTTAACTAGTAGAGGGTATAAGTTAAAATACCTATATAGTATTTCCCGAATTATGCCTGCGAACTAGGTGAATTTGTTATAGTCTTTTTGCGAAGGGGCTGCGGCGTAATTCCGAGCTTAATAATTAATAATAAGGAGATCGGGGAACTTCTATAACTTAGTAATAGCGCTCTAGGCTAAGCTCTTATATCCCTCTATATTAAGGTCTATAAATAAGCCTTCGATAGGTTGAGTTCGGAATTACGTCGCAGCCCCTTCGCAAAAAGTCTATAATAAATTCACCTAGTTCGCAAGTATAATTTAGGAAATACTATATAGGTATTTTAACTTATACCCTCTACTAGTTAAGGAAAATAATATAGGAACCCTATATATTCCTACTACTTATAAGTAAACCCTCTAAATATTATAAAGTTAGATGCGCGCTATACTAGGGCTAATTATATTAGAGCTAAACGGGCTACTAAGGCTCTCGTGGTAACACCCTTACTAAACCTTCTAATAAGGTGCTACAAAAGCTACTATATAAGATAACTCCTTAACCTAAAAGGTCGACCTTCTAGTAAGGTATTATAAATATTACTATATAAGAGGTAACTCCTTAACTAAAGAGGTCTTTCCTAAGAGGTTCTTATAGCTAGAAGTATAAGAAGCTCTACTATAAGTAAGGCTTTATACCTCTCCCTCTTTCTTATCCTTATTCTTTAACTATATTAGTACTAAACCCTATATATAAATATACTAAGCCTAAGTAAGGCATGCTTTTTAATATAAATAATATAGAGGGGATTACTAGAGAGTTTAGCCTTAATATAATTAATAAAACCTACTCTTTTATTAACTACTCTATTATATATAGAGAGTATATTATTAATATAGCCCTTAAGAGGGCTTACCTTAATACCCCTATAGGGGACTCTATAAGGTATAATAATATTAGAGCTAAGTAAATAAACTTAGTAGTAGAAGTTTAGTAGGTTATTATATATCCTATAGAGTAGCCCTTCTTCGAGCAGGTCCTCTATATTACTAAGGTAGAGGCGGCCTAGGCAGCCTAGGCTTATTAGGGGAACGTTAGTAAGTACGGCTTGCGCTAAATATAATATAGAGAGAGCGTTACTAACGACGGTATAGTAAAGATAGTAATAACTAGCGGATAAAGCGGTGATAGAGGTAGTATTAGTAGCGCAGGTAGTGCGCGAGAGGAAATGTTAATAGTTTTATAGTTTAAATAATTAAAAACTACGCTATTATCGATATAAAGTTAAAGATTATAAGGCTATCTAGTAGGGTATATATAAGTATAGCTATAGTTAGGAGAGTTATAATTACGTAACTAAAGGCTATGTATTATTAGGAGGCGCGGAGTTAGAAGATCTATTGCACTTAAGCAGGTAAAAGCACTATAAAGTGGCTAGAGGCCCTTTAAGTAGTATATAAGCTAGCTCTTGTTATTAAGTTAGAGCTTAAAGTTATTACTAGTAATATATAGCTTAGGTAGATATAGCTTGCTAGCGCTACTTCTTTATAAGGTACTTATAGATTTTAAGTAGTATATAAGCTATAAAAATAAAACGCTACTTATTAGTATAGCTTATAATATACTTACCTCCTATCCCTTATTATCTCTATTAGTATATATACCTCTAATAAGAGCGAGAGCTAGTAGCTAGTAAGAATAAGTACTTATTAATATATTTATACCCTTAAACTATAACTAGACGTAGTAAATAAAACTTTGAAATATAATATAATATAGCTATAAAGAATTGCTTTTAAGCTTTAAAAGATCTCCTTACTTATCTTTTTATAAGGTACTTATAGATTTAAAGTAGTATATAAGCTATAAGAATAACTAGCTACTATTTAGTATAGCTTATAATATACTTATCTCCTATCTCTTATTATCTCTATTAGTATATATACCGCTAATAAGAGCGGGAGGTATATAAAAAACTATATATTAAGAGGAGATTACTATATGAGGAAACTACTATACTATTTATTAATATCAAATACTAGATATTATAGCTAATATCCTATTAGAAGAGCTAATAGCTAGCGCTCCCTAGTATAGAGAATAGAATATATAATATTACTAATTAGATTTATTCTGTTTATTGCGTAACCTTACTAATAGAAGTATTCTCCTTAGAGCTAGCTATAGCTAGCGCTCCCTAGTATTAATAATAAAGTAGAGAGAATTATAAGGTTTTATAAGTTAGTAAGATACTTATAGAGAGTAAGTTCGTACTCTTAACCTCCCTAGTAAGCGCTCTAAATCTTATAATAAATGGGGCTTTTATTAGTATTAAATTCCTTACTAAGGGTAGGTCTAATAGTAGAGAGGGTTTAAAATAGAACTTTAAGGCTTTTAATAATAGATTTATTAGGGCTCCATATATAAGGTTAGGTAATATAATATTATCCTATGGCCTCTAGCCACTACATAGTGATTTTACCTGCTTAAGTGCAACAGACCTTCTGAACCCGCGCCTCCTAATAATATATAGCCTTCGGTCACGTGATCTTACCGACTACCTCTCCTAACTATAGCTATACTTATACGTGCCTATAGCCTCACGATTTTCAACTTTATATCGATAATAACGTGGTTTTTAATTATTTAAACTACGAAACTATCGACTTTTCCTCTCGCGCACTACCTATACTACTAATACCGCCCCTATTACTACTTTATCCGCTAGTAGCTATACTATTATTAGCAACGCTCTCTCTATATTAAAGCAGTTAGCGCAAGCTATACTTACCGACGTTTAAGCCCTAAGGGGCCTAGGCTACCTCTACCTTACTAGTATAGAGGACCTGCTTAAAGAAGGGCTACTCTATAGGGTATATAATAACCTACCTAGCTTTTACTACTAAGTCTACTTACTTAGCTATAATATAATAGTAAGTATCCCCTCTAGGGGTATTAATAAGAGCCCTCTTAAGAGCTATACTAATAATATACTCTCTATATATAATAGAGTAGTTAAAAAAGGAGCAGGTTTTATTAATTATATTAATACTAAACTCTCTAGTAAGCTCTTATATATTATTAGTCTTAAAAGGTATACCTCGCGCAGGCTTAGCGTTTTTATATATAAGGTTTAGTATTAATATAGTTAAGGGATAAGGAAGAGGGAGAGGTATAAGGCCCTACTTATAGTAGTAGAGCTTCTTATACTTCTAGCTATAAGAACCTCTTAGGAAAGACCTCTTTAGTTAAGGAGTTACTTCTTATATAGTAATATTTATAATACCTTTAGTACCTTACTAGAAGGTTAACCTTTTAGGTTAAGGAGTTATTTTATATAGTAGCTTTTATAATAACTTTAGTACCTTACTAGAAGGTTAACCTTTTAGGTTAAGGAGTTATCTTATATAGTAGCTTTTATAGCACCTTACTAGAAGGTTTAGCGAGGGCGTTAGTACGAGAGCCTTAGTAGCCTGTTTAGCTCTAATATAATTAGCCCTAGTATAGCGCGCGTCTAACTTTATATAGTAATATTTAGAGGGTTTACTTATAAGTAGTAGGAATATATAGGGTTCTTATATTATTTTCCTTAACTAGTAGAGGGTTTAGGTTAAAATACCTATATAGTATTTCCTAAATTATACTTACGAACTAGGTAAATTTGTTAAAGTCTTTTTGCAAAGGGGCTGCGGCGTAATTCCGAACTTAATATCCTTCTAGAGGTATTTTATTAGTAAAAGCTACTAATAAATAATTAATCTAAGCTTAATACCTTATTTTAATAAACTACTTTAGTAATATTAGGCTTCTCGATAAGGTATAGTTCTCTTATTCAAACCTCTTTAGCCTTATATCCTAGTAGAAAGCTCCTAGTAATAAATATTAGAATTTATAGTTATTCTTTAGCTCCTCTTCTTAACTACTAATTATTATAAAACTAGCTTCTCCTATCTTATAAATCAATTAGTAGACTCATAATAACTATTTTAAGGCCTCTGGCTACTGCATAGTGATTTTACCTGCTTAAGTACAACAGACCTTCTAACTCCGCGCCTCCTGATAATACATAGCCTTCGGTTACGTGATTATAACTCTCCTAACTATAGCTATACTTATATATACCTATAGCCTCACGATCTTTAACTTTATATTAATAATAACGTGGTTTTTAATTATTTAAACTACGAAACTATTAACCTTTCCTCTCGCGTACTACCCGCACTGCTATTAAATACTGCCTCTATTACTACTTCGTCCGCTAGAAGTTATTACTATCTTTAGTAAGTAGTATCCTATATATCAGCCGTTTTAGACTTTATTAATTTATATAGTTAAAGTAGTCCTCTTATTCGATCGGGTTAGCTAACGCCTTCGTAGTAGCTATGCTATCGTTAGCAACGCTCTCTCTATATTAAAGCAGTTAGTATAAGCCGTACTTACTAACGTTTGCCTAGGCTACCTAGGCTACCTCTACCTTAGTAATATAGAGGACCTGCTTAAAGAAGGGCTACTCTATAGGGTATATAATAACCCGCTAAACTTCTACTACTAAGTTTACTTACTTAGCTCTAATACTATTATACCTTATAAAGTCCCCTATAGGGGTATTAAGGTAAGCCCTCTTAAGGGCTATATTAATAATATACTCTCTATATATAGCGGAGTAGTTAATAAAGGAGCGGGTTTTATTAATTATATTAAGGCTAAACTCTCTAGCAATCCCCTCTGCGTTATTTATACTAAAGGCCGTGCCTCGCTCGGGCTTAGCGTATTTATATGCGGGGTCTAGTGCTAATATAGTTAAGGGATGTTTTCTATAAAGTCTTATAGGTCTTATGAATTAAAGATATAATAGGATTTATCGTGGGTTAGATAAGGATAAGGATAAGGGAGAGGCATAAGGCCCTGCTCGTAGTAGCAGAGCTTCTTATGCTTCTAGCTATAAGAACCTCTTAGGAAAGACCTCTCTAGTTAAGGAGTTACCTCTTATATAGTAGTATTTACCTTTAGTACCTTACTAGAAGGTTAACTTTTTAGGTTAAGGAGTTATCTTATATAGTAGCTTTTACCTTACTAGAAGGTTTAGCGAGGGCGTTACTATAAGAGCCTTAGTAGCCCGTTCGGCTCTAATATAATTAGCCCTAGTATAGTACGCATCTAACTTTATAATATTTAGAGGGTTTACTTATAAGTAGTAGGAACGTATAGGGTTCCTATATTATTTTCCTTGACTAGTAGAGGGTATAAGTTAAAATACCTATATAGTATTTCCCGAATTATGCCTGCGAACTAGGTAAATTTATTATAGTCTTTTTGCAAAGGGGCTGCGGCGTAATTCCGAGCTTAATAATAACTATTTTAATAGACTTAAGTATTTATAAATAAATAAAAAGTATATCTAGGGACTTAGCCTTCATCTAAGTAATTATAATATCCCTTATATCTCTATCTTTAAATTTATTTTTTCTACTTCTAATTATATTATTATAGAGTAGTTAGCTAAGCTTAGTAAGCCTTATAAGGTAATAAGTAACTACTAAGATATCCTTAATATATTTATATTACTATTTTAAATATAATAATAATATGAAATATATTAGCTATAACTTACTATAAGTATAAAAGGTAAATTATCTTCTCTACTACTTCTAAAGTCTTAGTCTAATACTTCACGAGGATTTATTTTAATATTATATTAAAAAGGTCTATCTATCTAGGGATATTATCTTTCCTAAGTAGAGAGTATATTCTATATTTAATTAGCTAAGGCTAGTGACTAAGCTTATTAAGAAGTCTAAAGCCTAGGATATCTCTATTATTTTATTCCTATACTTAAAACCTACTTATCTTTAATTTATTAGGTATAAGCTTTCTTATAAGCTTAATTTTAAGGATAGAAAGGTTTAAAGATCTTAACTCCTAGATATATATATCTAAGGTTTTATTATTATAGAAATTAACTTTCTCTATTATAATATATTACAAGGAAAGTTAGTAAAAAGTAAGTATAAGTAATTTATAAACTAAAGAGCTAAATAGAAATAAGATTAGAAGTAAAAAAGGAGATATAATATAATAGGTAATACTATATACTTAATAGATAAATTAAGCTTAGAACTAAAAATATATATATAAGAGAGAGAGAAACTAGAGGGTTCAAGGGGTTAGGAGTATATCTTTATATCTACTAATTACTTAAATAATATAGTAATTTATTAGTAGCTTATAAAAGGAATAATTAACTCTCCTCCCTTACCCTCCTTAGCCTTAATAGAATAAAGTAAACTTGGGATAAAAACCTATAATAAATAGAATAGTAAATCAGAGTAGTTATATATAGGGAAAGAATAAAAAAATAATAATTAAAATAAGTAGTTTAGTTATAAAATTAAATAAATATCCTCTTCTATCCCTTATTATAAACTTCTCCTCTTATAGTAACTACCTCTACTTAGTTACTTTAATCTTTATCTAGCTCCTTTATACTTTATCTCTTATATCTATAAATTATTTCCATTTATTATACCTAATTATAACTTCTTTATTTTAGGTATTAAAAATACTAATTAACTTTACTCTTATTATTACTTATTAGTAATAACCCTCTAGGTCCTTAGTCTTAATATCCCTATACTTAAAATAAAAAGAAAATAATATATCTCTTTTTATTTAATATTGTAATAACTAACTCTAGGTATTCCTTCCCTCCTTATTATTATCCCTATACTTTCTAGCTATTTATTATAATTCTTAAGTAGCTATAAGCCTTACTTAGCTTTAACTTAATATCTCTAGTAATAAATACTTAGAAATAGCCTTTATATTATAAATATTCTCTAATAAAACTACTAAAGTAATAATACTAGCTTTTTAGAAGGCCTATCTTAGTAAATAGGACTTTAAATAAATACTTAGGGTAACTAAGAGGTCTAGAGACTTCTATTATTAAGTCTTTATTTATACTTTTACTACTTTCCTCGCTAGATTATAAGAGATAAAGGTCTTTTAGTATATAGTAGCTATATATAGCTTATGTATTTAATGCTAAGGTAATAATAATATAATACCTTATATTTACTATAAAGAGTAAGCCGATATTACTAGGAACCTTATAATTAATATTTATATTTATAAACTATACTTTAAATATATCTTTATACTAAGTACTCCTTATATTAACTACTTCTTTTGTAAAACTTAAGAGAGTTACTTATATAATAATCTAAGTTTTTATAAGCGCTATAAGTATAGAATTAAGTATAATAAAAAAGTAAGGAGGAGCAGAGAGTTTAATAATATTAAAGAGATCTTATAGTCCTCAATAGATATTATAGTTATAGCTATAGCTATATTGAACTTCTTACTCCTTTATAATAAATATTATTAATAAGCTTAAGAATATTACCTTAAAGCTAGGTTTATATACTCTTATTACCTTTTTATAATAGAGCTATCTCTAGAGTTTAACCTTATAGAAATTATAAACTACTTAGGGCTTTATATTTTAAATAAGGGTAGGAAAATAGGATTTCTAGATATATTTATATAATATAATAGGGGGGTAAAAAAAAAGGGAATAAGAAGTTAGTTAAGTTAGAATAAGAAATCGAGCTAAATAATATATAAATAGGTCTATAAAGCTAGATTTAAAGTTTATCTAAGTATAAAATTAATATAATCCTCTTTATAAGTATCCTTTTCTTTCTCTTTAGTAGTAAATAATCTAAGGTTAGTAATAATCTTCTCTAGGAAGGAAGGGGGTAGGAAAGGTTTACTAATATCCTCCCTAAAGGCTAATAATTATAGTTTTAATACACTCTTTCTCTTTTTCCTCTTCTCTCTTATCTTTAGGTTATTAATCTTAAATTTATTTAATAAGAGGGGTTTTTAATATTAGTATTAAAAAGTTAAGGGTCTTATACTTTTCTAAGCTTAATAACCCTATTATACTTACTAATAGATATTAAATTTATTAAAGCTATTATTATATTAAATAGTAATAAGGAGGTATACTTAAGTAGGTAGGGAGTTATTAATACTATTTCTTACCCTTATTCCTAAAGTTTAAAAGTATTATCCCTGGAATTTTAAACTTTTAAAATAAGAAATAAAAAAAGAAGTAAATAAAAATAAGTCTATAAATTATTAATTAAAAATAGTTATAATAAAAGAAACCTTATATATCCCCTAGATCCTCTATCTTAATATACTCCTTTTTCTTCTCTTTTAATATCCTAGGAATTTTAATAACTAGCTATTATTTTATCTTTAAAGCCTTAATTACTTTCTTTAAATCTTTTAAATACTATTTTAATTATATTACTAATTATAATCAATACTCCTCTTCCTTTTAATTACTTTGCTTAAGTATTATAAATTCTTCTTCCTCTTCCTTAGGTATATAATTATTATACTCTTTATTCCCTAGCACTGAAAAGATCTTTATTAAATTCTTTTTTAAATTAGATTTATAAATATAGAAATTACTTAGTTCCTAATACTTTTTAAAAGCCTAAATAAATTTATAAAATCGATTTCTATTAAGTATCTTTCTAGTAACCTTATTACTAATTAATATTACTAATTAATATAATAGAGTATTAAGAGCTTATAATAGGATATAGAAAGAGCTTTATTATTAGTAGTTAAACCGTTAATAGATAATTTATTAATAGAACCCTTAATATTAAATACTAGTATCAAATTACCTACCTCTAGCCTCTTCTTTTTTATAATTCTCTTATATTAATTATTAATTATCTCTTTAACTTAGTTTCTATTCTTATTAAGTTATAAGAAAGCTTATAGCTATATTTAAACCTCTTTTTCTTTATTATTATTAAATTCTAATTAAGAACCCTCTAGGTTAGTATTAAGGTCTCTATAGGAGTATTAAGTTTAAACCGATATAAAAGATAAAAAGGGCTAAAGCTAGTAAAAATATAAATACTTAATTAGTTTATAAATAGAGTAGTAGGAAGGTACAATTAAGTGTTAATATCTCTCTCTCCCCTAGTCTATATTAATAATATATAAGTAATTAGCTAATAATTAGTTATAATTACTCTATTAGCCCTTAGGTTATATATAAATATTACTTTCCTCCTTATACTATACTTCTTATTAAACTTAATAATAATATCTTTATTCTCTAGGCTTTTATTAATAATAAGTTTATTATATAGTTTATAGTAGTAGACGATCTCTTCCTAAATAAACCTAGTAATTCTAGCTAAAATCGCCCTCTTAAGCTAGTAAGCTTTAAGCTATTTTATTAATAGATCCCTTATTTTAATAAGGTATTACCTACCTATTCTCTATATATCTAATAAGATCCTTATAAAGGGTAGTCCCTTTAGGGAGCTATAGGTCCTTATATTATCTATATATTAAGCTTTCCTCTTTTAGTAATTAGAATAACCTCTTAGGTATTTACTAATCTTTATATATATACTAGGTTATATATAGTAATTAGATAGTCTTTCAGCTATAACCTACTTACCTTAATAACTACTCTCTTTATAAGCTCTTTTAATTAGCTTCTTCCTCTATTTAGGATTATTAATAACTTATTAGAGTATTAGCCTTTAATTGATTAGTCTAGTAAAAGGTAGGAAGTTCTAAATATAATAATCTAATACTTTAGTTTTAAGGTTATAATACCTTACTAGTTAAATCCCTAAAGAGCGTCTCTATATTATTAAATAATAAGTAATTTATTAAGAATATACTAAATAGGTCTACAAATCATTAAGAAATATATTTAGGATATTTATTGTATTACTAATAACTTCTATATTTCCTATTAGGATCTCCTCTATATATTACGTATTATTATAATATTAAGCTTAATTAATAAAGGAACTAGCTTCTATACTTATAAAAAGATTTATAAATTAATATAGGACTTAATCTCCCCCTTAGCCTTTTTACTAATAATATTAGAAGAACTCTAGGGTTTTTATAATAAGCTATCCGCTATTATATTCTAAGTACTATAGATATATTATATTTTAGAGTTAAATATCTAAATTTATATAATATAGTAAATGATAAGAGCTCCTAGGAGGTCTATAGCTACTCTATTAAGTTATATAATTAATATCTAAGTATCTATCTCTAGAATTAAGTATTATTTATATAGATAGTTATATACCCTTTTTAAAGCCTTTAGAATACTATATAATTTCTTTTTTAATATTATATAATAGCTTAGGTTTTAACTATATATTACTCTTAAAGCAAGAGACTATATACTAGTTATTAATAAATTATCCTAGGACTCCGCCCTATCCTATATTACTAGTATTAACTATAAGGTAGATATCTCCTCCCTTAGGGCTATAGTCTATAGTAATAAGGATTAGGGCCTTTATAAGTATTATCTATAAGGTATTTATAGCTATTTATTACTTCTCCTCCTAGCTAAAAAAGATATCTTTCTTAAGTAAGTTAATAAGTAGCTTTATAATAATAGAGTAATCCTTTACCTAGGATCTATAGAATGTTATAATCCTAAGGAAAGCCCTTAACTCTATTAAATTAATATAAATAGCTTATTTATAGATCTTGATTATCTTTACTTCCTCTAGATAATACCTACTAGTACTATAAATATAGCTAATAATTATTGCTACTTCCTAGGCTTATTATACCTTAGCTACTACTATTATATACTCCGCTAGCTCTAAGTTAACTAGGACCTTATTAATATTCTATAAATATTCTAAAATAAATCTATAAATCCCTAGATAAGACTTAATCTCTTCTTTATTGTATTATAAAGTTAGTTTTTTAATAGTTATATTATTAAAAAAGGTTATATAATAGCTAGGGATAAAGTTATATAAGATTCTAATTATAACTTATATAAACTAAGTAACTAAGTTTACTTCTCCTTAAGGTAATATATATATCTATAGTAATCTAATAAATAATATAAACGTTATTAAGTCTCTACTTATAGGGTCTAAGGGGACTTAGTTATATCTTAAGAAGAAGTCTAGTAGTAATAATAATTAATATATAATAAAGTCCTCTAAAGAATTATCTACTAAAGGGGGTAGTATTATATCTTATATTATAACTATATTTATCTTAGTCGCTAAGTTAATAAGCCTTATCTTACTATCTTTCTTATATATAAAGAAGAATAGATTATAATAAACTATATAACTTTACTTAAGGATTCCCTTCTTTAGTCTATCCTTTAGAATTATAATAATATCCTACTCTAGTCCTCTTAATATTAGGATTCTTTTTACTTACTACGCCTTATATAATACTATTTAAATTATCTATAGAAGTATAAGAGAAGGGTATATAGAGCTATAATACTTAAATTCCTAGGCTAAAGCCTTTTCCCTTATAATAAGAATAGCTAAAAGAAGCCTCTTTTCTTTAGGCTATAAATAATTAATAGTCTTAAATGCTTGCTTCTTATTAAGCTCTTATAAGCCTTATTTATTACTTAATAATTAAAGATTATAGTATAATTAAGCTTATAAATAGGGCGCTAGGATCTCATATCATATTCTTCTTAGCCCTTACTTATGCTTTTAACTTCTACTCTAGGTTTCTATCTAAGGGTTAAACTATTTAATATAGTATTATTAATAGGTTAGATCTTCTTATCTTTTATTTTATATATTATATTAATATCTTTCATTAGTAATATAAGTATTATTAGTATAGGTTTACAATTAGTATAAGAAAAAATAGTATTTATAGCTTAAATAATATTAACTCCTCTCTAATATACTAACTTATATTTCCTCCTAGGTACTCTCTTTCTTAATATTCCTTTCTTAAGTCTATAAATATAATATTAATAATTAATATTATAGCTATTATATTTTATTATATATCTAGTGCTTATAATTGCTTTATAGATATTATTAAGCTTAGGGGTAACTTTATTATAAATTATAATCTCTAGGGTTTTCTTAGAAATAAATCTAAACTCTTTAAAAATAGTAATAACCTCCTCGTTTAGGTCTAACTATTACTTAATTTTATTTAATAAGTTATAAGAGCTTTTAAAAGCTTATTAAATCGCTTTAGTATCTTAGTATATTTTTATACTCCTTAGTATTATATCTAGCTCTTCCTCCTCCTTAGTACTATTAAACTGTTAATTATCTTATATAAAGTCTAAGCTTATGACTTTATTAAGTCTATTAGTAATAACCTCTATTTCCCTTCCTTTAAAGGAGATATAATTAAGTTCGGAATTACGCTGCAGCCCCTTCGCAAAAAGACTATAACAAATTCACCTAGTTTATAGGCATAATTCGGGAAATACTATATAGGTATTTTAACTTATACCCTCTACTAGTTAAGGAAAATAATATAGGAACCTTATATATTCCTACTACTTATAAGTAAACCCTCTAAATATTACTATATAAAGTTAGATATACGCTATACTAGGGCTAATTATATTAGAGCTAAACGGGCTACTAAAGCTCTCGTGGTAACGCCCTCGCTAAACCTTCTAGTAAGGTACTACGAAAGCTACTATATAAAATAACTTCTTAACCTAAAAGGTCGACCTTCTAGTAAGGTACTAAAGGTATTACGAACGCTACTATATAAGAGGTAACTACTTAACTAAAGAGGTCTTTCCTAAGAGGTCCTTATAGCTAGAAGTATAAGAAGCTCTACGAGCAGGGCTTTATACCTCTCCCTCTTCCTTATCCCTTAACTATATGAATACTAGACCTTATATATAAAAGCGCTAAGCTTACGCAAGGTATACCCTTTAATACTAATAACGCGCGAGAGCTTACTAGAGAGTTTAGTATTAATATAATTAATAAAACCTGCTCCTTTTTAACTACTCTATTATATATAGAGAGTATATTTTTAATATAGCCCTTAAGAGGGCTCTTATTAATATTCTTAGAGGGGATACTTATTATTATATTATAGCTAAGTAAGTAGACTTAGTAATAAAAGCTAGGTAGGTTATTATATACCCTATAGAGTAGCCCTTCTTTAAGCAGGTCCTCCGCACTATTAAGGTAGAGGCAGCCTAGGCCCCTTAGGGGAACGTTAGTAAGTATAGCTTATACTAACTAATAGAGAGAGCGTTACTAATAATAGCATAGCTACTAGCGGATAAAGCGGTAATAGAGGCGATATTAGCGGCGCGGGTAGTATACGAGAGGAAAGGTTAATAGTTTTATAGTCTATTAAATAATTAAAAACCACGTTAATATCAATATAAAGTTAAAGATCGTGAGGCTATTATAGGTATATATAAGTATAGCTATAGTTAGGAAAGGTAGTTAGTAAGATCACGTAACCGAAGGCTATATATTATTAGGAGGCGCGGAGTTAGAAGGTCTATTGCACTTAAGCAGGTAAAATCACTATGCAGTGGTCAGAGGCCATAGGAGATATAATAGTATATTAATATTAAAAAGAAATAAAATAGTTTATCTTAGTAATAATTTCTAAGAAGTAAGTAGTTAAATCCCCTATATAGAATAATAATAACATATTAATTTTAATATTCCTAGACTAAAGGACTCTAATAATCTAGTTCTATATATAATCTAGTATTATTGAAGCTTTTAAGATAAAAAGAGCTGCTAGTACTAGTTCCTTATTATAAGTATTCTTAGGGAAAACAAAAAAGCTAATATCTTAAATCCAATTACTACTAATATAAATATTATTTAAAATTATACTTATAAATTAGGTCCTCTGCTCTCTATTAGTAATCCTATAGATCCCTATATTTATCTTAATTATATCGCTCTATAAGCCTAGGCGCTTAATATAACTCTTATTAATAAGGTTAATAGCTAAGCTACTATTAATAATCCCTCTAATTAATATATTTATAGGGCTATAAAGAGTAATAATAATCTATTACTAACTTATAATAAAGTCTAGAATAATAATATACCTTAGTAGTAGAAGAAATATAGAATCCTAATCTTCTATTATAATACCTATTTTAAAAATAGGATTAATTATATAGTAATTAAACTTAAATTACCTTAGTTTATAAATACCTAGGTAAGTCTATAGAGATAGCTACTAAAGTTATTTAGCCTTTAGAATAGTTCTTACTATTATTCTCTTAATCTATTTATTCCTATAGCTCCGTATTACTAGCTCCTATTTTATTAAATTAATCTAGAGGCGTTATATTAGTAAGAATAAAGACCTCTTATACTTTTAAGTTAGATCTATCCTTATACTTATTAATTATAGCTTTAGTAGTATTATAAATTATTCTATCCTAATTAGGCTACTTCCAATAAAGGAAGGCTTTAGGGATAGCTACTTTCTTATTTACTCTCTTATTATATAACTTAAGGGTAAGAGTATAGCTAGTTTATAAATTACTATATTAAATCTAAGGCTTATCTTATTTACTTTATCTTTACTACTTAACTTATTCCTTAGGGGCGTTTAGTAATATAGTATTTTTAGCTTCTTTTATATTATCTAATAACTTTATAACTCTCTAAGTAATCTAAATAAGAGGGTCTTAAATTATAAGTAAGTCTACTATTTAAGAAGACTATAAATAGTAAGTATTATAACGTTTTGAATTATAACCTCTAGCCTTCCCTCTTTCTACTATAATAATATCTTCTACTAGCTTAATATAGTAATTCTTTAGCTTAAAGCTAAAGGATATTATATCTATAAAGTTATATAATTATATAATATCCTCTAATAAATTTAAAAAGCTAATAAATAGCTTGGGATATACCTTATTATAATTAATAACTTTTATAACCTCTTCTAGAAGCTTTAGCTACTACTTCTCTACTTACTTACTTATAATAACTATATAGTATTAAGTTCGGAATTACGCCGCAGCCCCTTCGCAAAAAGACTATAACAAATTCACCTAGTTCGCAGGTATAATTTAGGAAATACTATATAAGTATTTTAACCTATACCCTCTACTAGTTAATAAAGATAATATAGGAACCCTATATATTCCTATTACTTATAAGTAAACCCTCTAAATATTACTATATAAAGTTAGATACGCGCTTTACCGGGGCTAATTATATTAGAGCTAAATAGGCTACTTAGGCTCTTATAGTAACGCCCTCGCTAAACCTTCTAATAAGGTGCTATAAAAGCTACTATATAAGATAACTCCTTAACCTAAAATGTCTACCTTCTAGGAAGGTACTAAAGATAAAAGCTACTATATAAGATAACTCCTTAATCTAAAAGGTTAACCTTTTAGTAAGGTACTAAAGGTATTATAAATACTATTATAAAAGAGGTAACTCCTTAACTAAAGAGGTCTTTCCTAAGAGGTTCTTATAGCTAGAAGTATAAGAAGCTCTGCTATAAGCAGGGCCTTATATCTCTCCCTCTTCCTTATCCTAATCTAACCTATAATAAATCCTTAACTATATTAGCACTAGACCCTATATATAAAAACGCTAAGCCTAAGCGAGGTATGCCCTTTAATATAAATAATATAGAGGGGGTCGCTAGAGAGTTTAGTCTTAATATAATTAATAAAACCCGCTCCTTTATTAACTACTCTACTATATATAGAGAGCATATTATTAGCATAGCCCTTAAGAGGGCTTACTTTAATACCCCTATAGGGGACTCTATAAGGTATAATAATATTAGAGCTAAGTAAATAAACTTAGTAGTAGAAGTTTAGTAGGTTATTATATACCCTATAGAGTAGCCCTTCTTCGAGCAGGTCCTCTATATTACTAAGGTAGAGGTAGCCTAGGTAGCTTAGGCCTATTAGGGGAACGTTAATAAGTATAGCTTATACTAACTAATAGAGAGCGCGTTACTAATAATAGCATAGCTACGAAGGCGTTAGCTAACCCGATTGAATAAGAGGACTGCTAGCGGACGAAGCGGTAATAGAGGCGGTATTTAATAGCGGCGCGGGTAGTACGCGAGAGGAAAAGTTAATAGTTTTATAATCTATTAAATAATTAAAAACCACGTTATTATTAATATAAAGTTAAATATCGTGAGGCTATTAATAGGCATGTATAAGTGTGGCTATAGTTAGGAAAGGTAGTCGGCAAGATTACGTAACTAAAGGCTATATATTGTTAGGAGGCGCGGAGTTAGAAGGTCTGTTGCACTTGAGCAGGTAAAATCACTATGCAGTGGCCAGAGGCCTTATTATTATTATAATAGGGCGTCTTATAAGGAGATTAATAAGGGTTATAATATCCTAATTAATATAAGTCCCTTTAGGAGAATATAGAGTGCTTAAGGGTATTACTCCTATCCCTAAGGTAAGATTTATAAATCTATTTATATTATTATTAGAAGCTAACTATCTTATAGTATAAGGTTATATCTTATTAAAAAAAGCTCTTATAAATCTCTTTTTAAGCTACTTCCCCTTATTAGAAGAGGATCTAGTATTTAGATTAGCTAAGAAAGAAGAAGATATAATACTTATAAGTTAATACATATTAAGGTTAATATTATATAATTAAAGTAATAAAGTCTTCTAGTTAATAAAACAAAGTTATTATTATAATATCTTCTAAATAAAAAGATAAAGTAAGTAGTTATAATCCTTATTAAATAGAATAAAAAAGGAAATAATATAGACTAAATACCTAAATAAATATAAGAAAGGTCTAGTAACCTTAAGTTCGGAATTACGCCGCAGCCCCTTCGCAAAAAGACTATAACAAATTCACCTAGTTCGCAGGTATAATTTAGGAAATACTATATAGGTATTTTAACTTATACCCTCTACTAGTTAAGGAAAATAATATAGGAACCCTATACGTTCCTACTACTCGTAAGTAAACCCTCTAACTATTACTATATAAAGTTAGACGCGCGCCGCACTAGGGCTAATTATATCGGAGCTAAACGGGCTACTAAGGCTCTCGTGGCTTAGATAATAACGCCCTCGCTAAACCTTCTAGTAAGGTGCTACGAAAGCTACTATATAAGATAACTTCTTAACCTAAAAGGTTAACCTTCTAGTAAGGTACTAAAGGTACTATAAATACTACTATACGAGAGGTAACTCCTTAACTAAAGAGGTCTTTCCTAAGAGGTTCTTATAGCTAGAAGTATAAGAAGCTCTATAAGTAGGGCCTTATACCTCTCCCTCTTCCTTATCCCTATAACCTATAATAAATCCTTAACTATATTAGTACTAGACCCTATATATAAAAACGCTAAGCCTACGCGAGGTATACCCTTTAATATTAATAATATATAAGAGCTTGCTAGAGAGTTTAGTATTAATATAATTAATAAAACCCGCTCCTTCTTTAACTACTCTATTATATATAGAGAGCGTATTATTAATATAGCCCTTAAGAGGGCTCTTATTAATACCCCTAGAGGGGATACTTGCTATTATATTATAACTAAGTAAGTAGACTTAGTAGTAGAAGCTAAGCGGGTTATTATATACCCTATAGAGTAGCCCTTTTTTAAGTAGGTCCTCCGTACTATTAAGGCAGAGGCAGCCTAGGCCCCTTAGGGGTTAGTGAGTATAGCTTGCGCTAAATAGAGAGAGCGTTACTAACAATAGCATAGTAAAGATAGTAACGACTTCTAGCGGATAAAGCGGTAATAGAGGCAGTATTTAATAGTAGCACGGGTAGTATATAAGAGGAAAAGTTAATAGTTTCGTAGTTTAAATAATTAAAAACCACGTTATTATTAATATAAAGTTAAAGATCGTGAGGCTATCTAGTATAATAGGTATATATAAGTATAGCTATAGTTAGGAAAGGTAGTTAGTAATTACGATCACGTGACCGAAGGCTATATATTGTTAGGAGGCGCGGAGTTAGAAGGTCTATTGCACTTGAGTAGGTAAAATCACTATGTAGTGGCTAGAGGCCGGTCTAGTAACCTTAATCCTATTACTCTAAGCTCTTATAGATATACTTTAAGTTTTATTACTTAATATAGAAGGGTCTTTCTAATAACGCTCTAATTGTAGAAGAATTAGTAGCTTTATTATATTAATATCTCTTAAAAGTTAGTATATTACTCTTAATACTTAGGGCTATTAAGCTTAGAATTGCGCCGCAGCCCCTTCGCAAAAAGACTATAGTAATTTCACCTAGTTCGCTAGTATAATTTAGGAAATACTATATAGGTATTTTAACCTATGCCCTCTACTAGTTAAGGAAAATAATATAGGAACCCTATACGTTCCTACTACTCGCAAGCAAACCCTCGAAATATCACCGCATAAAGTCGGACACGCGCCGCGCCGTGGCTGATTATATCATACTTAGGGCTATAGTAGTAAGGGGTTTATTAGTCTCTAGTTACTAATCTTATTAATCTCGCTATACGTATTAGCTTAGTAAGACTACTAATTACTATATTAATCTTATATATAGCTATCTTAGCTACCTTAACTATAACTTACTAGTTAAATAATAGTAGTTATAATAATATATAAGGGATAAGGAAAGGGATATACTTACTAGAACCTACTAATAGCATAAGAAAAAGGGAGAAAGGGAGGATTTTAGGGTCTATATTATTCCTACCTTAATTCTATAAGAAAGCATAGCTATTACTATTCCCTTAGAACTAAGGTAGGTATATAAATATCTTCCTCTCTTTAGAACTACGTTTATTATTAATTATATTATTATTATTCGTTATTTACAGATCTTTTAAGGCTATTATCACACTTAAAGTAGATTGATTTTATATATATATATATTAATAGCGGGGATATATAAATATAGCAAAGGTACCTAACCCTCTTAGAAGCCTATAAAAGCTATTAAAAAGAGTAAAGGAATCCGCCTCTAGGTACTATTAAAAAGGGCTAGAACTAATAGGAACTAGAAAGATAATAAATAATATACCTCTACTTATAAATAAGTAGGAATATTAAAAGTAAGCTTAAAAGATATATAAAGTAATTTATAAATTTAATTAAAAGAGATTATTTAAATTAGATATAGATTTACTAAGGAAATACTAGAAAATAAGGCATAAGATTATTAAAGTACTAATAGTAACGATATAGAAATAATACTAAAGTCTGCTATACTCCTCTCCTCTATGCTCTACTCTATACTCTTCCTATAATAGGCCCGTGCGCTAAGAGGGCTTTTTTCGAAAGCTATGTAGCCAAGTCTATCTCATTCTATCCTAGTATCCTATTTAATAATATATTAGAGAAGTATTTTCTCCTTAATTAGATCGAGTTCATAATATTAAGGTTAGGTAGGTTTATATAGAGGTTAGTTATTTATTTTATTATTTAAAGAGCTTTTAGGGGTATTATAATTCTTCGCTATATATTATATACTTAGCTTTTAGCCTATAGTATATATTAATCAGATCGCCTTAATAATAAGAAGTATTTTATCTTCTTATATATAAGTTAGTATTATAATTATAAAGTAATTACGCGTTAAATATAGAAGCAGTTAATAACTAAGCGGGTCTGGGAAAAAGTACGCAGCTAAATAATATACGCGGCTAACTAATAAACCACGTTACCTACATATTTATTATATTTACTCTAGCTATTAGATAGTACCCTTTATTCGCCTCTAAGATATATATATAGTAATAAAATTAACTTCTTTATCTAAAACTCTATAAACTATATTACTAAGTCTAAGTTCTTTATTACTTTTTATAAGGTATATAATAAGGTTTTTAATAAGGGAAATATTAGTTTTAAATTCCTAAGTAGTAGGATTTTACTATAAAATCTAGATTATATTATCTAGAAGCTTAATATATTTATAGATACTTTTACTTCCTATAGCTAACCTTTTAATATTACTACTTTAGTAATTATAAATACCCTCTAACGTATAATAAAATATCTTATAATCTTATTTTATTAAAGGTTAGATCTCTATTATAAATAGCAAATAGGCGAAGGTTAGCACGCTTCGATTACGCTATATTAAGTGGATTCTGCGTTAAAGAAGGGAAAAGTCTAACTATAGGCTAGCGTAGCCCTAGAAGGCTACAGAGTCGCTTAGTAATCACGTGACCCGTAAGTTACATAACCTAAAGTTTAGGTAGGTCCAACCTAGCGCTATAATATTAGCCTCCCCCCCCCCCCCCCCCCCTTTACTAGTATTACTATCCGTAGTAATTAACTAATATAATATAAATATTTCCTAAATAGTATCCCTCTTCCTTCTTTTACTATTTTTTTAATACTTATGCTAGGCTGTTATTATTATCTATAGCGGCGGGGTCTTCGTCTCGGGTAGTAGCTAAAAGCTAAGTTAAAAGGTATGTTAATAGCTCTATAGTAGTTAGGTTAGTAATATAAAAGTCCTATAGCGCTACTAGGGTATACTTAAAGCTCTTAGCGTTTTACTAAGTAGGATCGCGGTTATAGCCCCTCTAGTTAGCATAATATTATAGCTATTCTTGGTATAACTAGCTAGTAGTTATATATATATAATTTTATATTCTAGCTTATTATTAAACTTAATAGTAAGTAGGGGGGCCCTAAACTAACTTAGAAGAGGGTCCCTAGTAGCTTTTTAAAGCTTATTAGGATAGAATACTAGGTAATAGGTATATTCCTTTAGTAGGTCTAGTATCTAAGTCCCCCTAGGGCTAGTAGCTTTAATTAGCTATAAGCTATCCTATAGTATTAATACCTTTAAAAAGTTTTCTTAGCGCTATCTTTCTATTAATATATAAATAGAGTCTCCTATAGCTAAATTATTAAGCTAGTAATAATAGTTAGTTGCTTAGGTATAGCGTTATTAAGCTATAGCTATATTTCCTTTAGTAATATCCTAGGTATTATAGAGGTTTTATATAAGCTATTAGGTATCACCTTAGTTAATCCTTTCCTTTATAATTAAGAACTTGAATATATATTAGTCTTAGTTAAAGCTTATTTATAATAAGTATCCCTATTTAATCTTAAATAGTACAAGCCCTATAGTTTTATTTAGTAATATTACTTAGGCGAAGTCTCTAATAGGGAGTATTTCGCTCTAGTTATCCTAAAACTAGTTTTTTTATAGGTATAAGTATTAAGTTAGGTACTTATTAAGAATTTCTACATAATTATTAGTCTCTATATAGCTTATTATACTTAACTATATAGTTATATTATATATCTTATAGAGCTCGTTCTAGAAGTTAGAAGTAAACTAAGAACCCCTATTAGATATAATTATTATAGGGAAACTAGTATACTAGAAAATGAATGTATAGTATAGCTAGGCAAGGTCCTAAGTTATAATAGTTTTATATTAGGGGAGAGAAACTATCTTTTTTAATAGGTAGTATATTACTATAAATACGTTATTATACCTATATTAGTAAAGTAAGTAGGATATAAAATCTATTATAATATACTCCTAGGGGTAATCTAGTATTAGTAAGGGCTTTAACTTACTTAGAGGCTTATCCCTTAGCTTCTAAGCCTAGTAGTAAGTATAGTAGTTATAAATATATTACTTAATATTAGTAGTTATTTAGGGCTAGTAATAGCGTTTCTTTAGAAGTTTAATAGTCTTATTTTAACATAGGTATATTATAAGCCTCTGAATATAGGTTTTATAAATTAGCTTTATATATAGGTCCTCTTTCTCTAGTATTATAAGCTTCTTATTTATTATTAAGAGTCTATCCCTTATTTTCTAGCGCTCCTTTCTAGTAATAGCGAGCGTTTTTATTATTTTAAGTAATAGTTTATCTAGTTTATAGTTTAGCTAAAGGATCTATTTAACTAGGAGGTAGCCTTATAGCTTATCCCCTAGCTCTAGGGTATTAATAGTAGCTATAGGACTACTTAGAGTAGCTTCTAGTAGCTAGCATAGCTTACTTATAACCTCTAGGGATAAGTAGGTAAGTAGTAGTAATACCTAAGTATAGTTAAATTTATAAATAGCTTATTAGGTTTAGAGGTCTTTATTTTTTTATAAGAGAGTATTAGCTAGTATATTTTTATACCCTAGGTAATATTAGATATAGAAGTTAAAACTAGCTAAGATATCTAACTAATAGGCTTAGTAAATATTTAAAAGCTACTTAGTTATAAAGTAGAGTAGTAGTTAGTAGTTTATAATAACCTAAAGATACTAGGTAATTATAAAGAGCTTAGCCCTCTTTTTCTCTAGTATTAGAATAATTACTATTATGTTATAGTTATAAATAGGGTAGTTTATCTCTATTAGTAATAAAGTCTTTAAGAAATAAGCTATAAAGTATTATAGATTATTATTAAGTTATTACTAGGTAAGAGTAGTAGTATAAATAGATTTAGAGGCGTTCGTCTTAACTTAAGTTAGTAGTTTAGGCTTCTAATAGTATAAAATAGGGGCTAACGTTAGCGCCTCCTTTAGCGTTATAAATACTACTATATAGTTATTATTAAAGTTAAAATAAGTATCCTTAGCTATAAGCTTAGTAAGTAGTTAAGCGATCTTTTTATAATTCATAATAAATTAATAGTAGAAGTTATAGAACCCTAGGAAGGACTAGACGCTATATACTGTAGTTAGTAGCTACTAGTCTTCTATTATAGAAACCTTCTTCAGGTTAGGACTATTGCCTTTAGTTATAATAATAAACTTAAGGTAATATATTATAGTAATACTAAATTCATACTTCTTAATATTAGCCTAAAGCCCTACTTAGTATAGCTAGTTAAGAACCTTCTTAATATACTCCTTATATTAGAGAAGGGTCCTCTAAATAAACTAGGATATTATCTATATATATTATATAGAAGTTAAATAAGTATTCTATAAGTGTATTATTTATATACTATTAGTATATCGCTAGGCTATTATAGAGCTTAAAGGGTAGAACCTTAAACTTATAAGAACTATAGTAGGTATAAAATATTATTAAGTCCTCTAAGTTAGAGTAGATATGAATTTAGTAAAACGCCTAGTAGATATCGATCTTTATAAATACTTTAGCTTAGCTAATTTAGCTTAGTAACTATTATAGGCTACGCCTAAGTTAAGCCTACCTCGGCTTCTGCCTAGGTTTACCGCCTTAAGGAGCTACCTAGGGCCTACCCAGGGCATACCTAGTTATTCCCTATAAACTAGTAAAATCTCTATTAGAGAGGAAAACCTCCCCTTTTCCTCTTTAGCTTAAGTAAATAGTATTATAGCAACCTCTTATTAAATAAACTTAGGTCTAACCCCTTATATATTTAAGCTTATTACTATAATAATAATAATAGGTTAAGCGCTACTCCCTATTAGTTAGTAAGATAGTTAATAATAATATAGCTAGAACTTAAGATAAGCTATTATAAGCTAACTTAGTAGTAGTAGTAAAGTCCCTCTAGTAATAATTATAAGAGGTTAAGTAGGGGAATAGCTAATATATAGCTATATAGACCCCTATAAATACTACTAGTAAGGTACTAGTAATACCTAGTATAATATATTAGAAGCTACTACCCCTACTCCTAAAGTTTTTAAGTAAATCAAAGGAATATACTACCTAGGTATAATAGATAAGGTATAAGATTACTATAAATAGGGCGTTTTATACTATAGATATAGAAGTATAGTACCTTATTAACTCCTACTTTAATATTATAGCCTAGTAAGTAGTCTCTACCTTCTATAAAACTAGGGGGGGTAAGGGAAAATATAACCCTAAGGACTTTATAGCTTACCTAGATTAGATATATAAGGACCTAAATATCTAGTTATAAGCTATAGCTTAATTATAAACCCTCTAGTAGAAAGAGAATAAATCCCTAGTAACCTTCTTATTAAGATTTAAGTAGATACTAGCTAATATAAGTAGTATAAACTAGCCTAGTTAAATCTAGATCTTACTTCTAGAGGCCTCCCTTACCCCTAGGCTAAGGGACTAGCTAATTACTATTAACCTATTAGCTAATTATAATAGCTAGCTCTTAAAGGTCTAGAGTATTATATAGAAAGTAGAGCGCTAGAAGGTTACTAGTAACTACTTAGTAACCTACTAAAGACTTACTACTAAGGATACTAAGGGGGATACCTATATAACTAGAGCTATATATATCTTATAAGTTAAGGAGGTAAGGCGTTATAACTACTAAAACTCTAGGTCCTCCTTAGGTACCTCCCTAGTATAATATTAATAGCTTTAGAAGGGCACGAGGGACCTCTATACCTATTATAGTTATAAAGCTAGAGGTTATATTACCTAGCGCTACCCTAATAAAGAGGACTAGCTACTTAGGGTTATAAAAGTAAAAACCTTAAAAGAATAACTAGTATATTATAAGGTTATAAATAACTACTAGGTAGTAACTAACTCCTTAGAAGAAGATAAGGAGTTAGAAAAAGACTAAATCTAGAGCGAAATTAAGCCCTAGAGCTTACTAAAAAGGAGATATTAAGTTAAGAAGAATATAAATAGGAATAACTAGCTAATAATAAGCTTATTATTATTTAAGTTAGAGTTAATAGAGGATACCTAGCTTATACCCTAGTAGATACTAGGAGTAATACCTATATAATAATTAACCTTTCCCTAGCTTAATACCTCTACCTCTTATATATTAAAAAGAAATACTAACCTATAAGGGGGTATATACTTAGTAGACTATTATTAAGTAATATGCTAGGTATAGTAGTATTTAACTTAGAAACGAGTAGTTATACCTAGCGTATCTTTATATATATAGTTAATAGCCTAGACCCTAATATCCTCTTAGGGCGCTCTTAGATAGAATAGAGCTAAGTTATTTATAATACTATAGCTTATTAAGTATATAATAAGAGGGGATAAGTTAGGCTATACTTAAAGGATTAAAAAGAAACGCCCCTTATAAAAGAAATAAGGGCTATAAGGTTCCTTAATATACCCTTATTCTCTATAGTCTATTAATACCTAGTGAGATAATAGAGTAAATACTAGGAGGGTACTAAAGAAGTACTAATATAGGCTATTAGCTTAGCTAATATTAAGAAAGCCTTAAACTTAGAACTAAAAGAGGATTAATAATACTATCTACTAAGCTAGGTCTAAAGGGAGTTTCCTAACCTATTTAACCCTAATAAAGCTTACTTACTACCCCCTAGGTAACTAGAGGTAAACTACTAGATTAACCTTATACTAGGACTAGATAGGAGGGAGCTACTACTCCCCTAGGGCCCCCTCTATAATATATTAAGAGAAGAGCTACTAGTATTAAAAAAGACCTTATAAGACCTCTTAAATAAGGGGTTTATTAAAGCTAGTAGCTTACTTACTAGGGTATCAATACTCTTTATAAGGAAGCTAGGTAGGGGGACTTACTTCTATATTAACTATAAGGCCCTTAATATAATTATTAAGAAAGATTACTACCCCCTCTTATTAATTTTTAAGATACTACGCTAAGTAAGTATAGCTAAGTAATATATTAAGCTAGATATAATAATAGCTTTCTATAAGTTAAGGGTAGTAGAGGAGTATTAAGAGAGAATTATATTCTATACCTAGTATAAGTTATTTAAATAAGTAGTTTACTTATTTAGCTTAATTAATACCCCTACTAGTATCTAGTAATATATTAATAATACTTTATAAAACTTCCTTAATAACTTTATTATAATTTATATAAATAATATATTAATTTACTCTAATAGAACGAGGGAAGATTATAAGAGGAAGGTCTAGGAGGTTTTCTAGAGGCTAGTAGATATAGGTATAAACCTCGACCCTATAAAATATAAGTTCTTAGTTAAGAGGGTTAAATATATATAGTTTATTATAATAATAAGAGAGGGTCTCTCTTATAACCCTAAGAAACTCTAGGTAATTACTAAGTAATTACCCCCTACTTCCCTAAAGGGGGTCTAGAGCTTCCTAGGGTTTAGAAACTATTATAATATATTTATATTAGAATATAGGGATATTATTAAATTACTTATACTACTTATTAGGAAGAATTTAACGTTCTAATAAGGAGATAACTAAGAATAAGCCTTCTTATAACTTAAGTAGCTTTTTAATACCTAGCTAGTACTCTACTAGTTTAGTCTAGAAGATAAGATTCTTATTAAAACTAACTATTTAGGATTTATATTAAGAGGGGTACTCTTATATATTAACCTAGAGGGTACTTAGTATATTATAATATTCTACTTATAGAAGCTCTTACCTGCGGAGTATAACTACCCTATTTATAATAAGGAGCTCCTAGTAATCCTTTCTTACTTATATATATAGAAAGTAGAGCTATATAATATAACTACTTTTAAGGTACTAACTAACTACTAGGAGCTTAAATACTTGATAAAGAAGTAGCGCTTTATAGAGCGCTAGAGCTAGTAAGTAGAGAAGCTATCTTAGTATAATTTTACTATTAAATACTACCCTAATAAGGAAATAATAGACCCTAATACCCTCTCTTAGAGAGAGTAAGATATATTATAAGGGTAGGATAATAAGTAGAAGTAGGGGAGGGTCTTATAGCTAATACTTAACTACGCTTACCCCTATAGGAACCTTATAATTAGCCCTCTAGTAAGGAGAAGTTAAAAGGGCTATACTAATATCCTAGATACTATGATCTTTAATAGTAACCCTAAACTATAGGTACTATAGCTAGAAACTATAAAAAAGGATATAATATATAAAGCTATATATTATATAGTTATTTACTAGCTTTAAAGCTTCCTACTAGATATAAAAGCTAAGGTTTAAATTAGTAAGTATAATATTAATAATTAGGGGAGACTAACGTTTAGGTAGAGGCTATACGTACTTAGTAGGGAGGATAATAATAACTTACTAGGGGAGCTCTATATAAAGATTATTTAATAGAGCTACATAATTACCTACCTAGGCTATAATAATATATTAGAAATAGTGACCTAGTAGTTCTATTAGCTAGGATAATTATAAATAGTATAGAGATTTATAAGGAATTATAATATCTATAGAGGGATATATATCTAGAGGTAAGCTAAGAGGGGCTTCCTAAAGCCCCTACTAGTACCTACCTAGTTATACTTAGACCTCTTAATAGACTTTATTATAAACTTACTACTTATAAAGGATAATCCTAGCTAATACTTATAGGTTATAATAAATAAGCTAGGTAAGTTAGTAATATTAGAAGAGATAGGTACTATAGAGGTAGAAGCTTATACGTACTAGTTCCTTACCTCCTACTTCTAGTTCTATGGGTTCTTATATAGTATTATTAGTAATTAAAGGTCTAACTAAGTAAGTTACTTTTAAGCTAAATTCTATTACCTTATTAGTATAAGGAGGCTAATAAGTACTATATATTACTTATAGACTAATAGTAATACTAAGAAGTAGAACTAGGAGATATAAGCTATCCTATAGGTATTTATAACCTAGGTATAGGATAACTAGGGGTAGCTCCTATTTATTACTTAGCTAGCGCTCTATAATAGGGTTAGTAGTATAACTAGGCTCTTGCTATTCTTCTTAGAATATAGTTACTATACTAACTTTATACTTATAGTAAATAATATAGTAGAAGAGGCCCCCTCTAGGGATATAATAGCTACCCTCCTAGTAATAAAACTATAGAAGGTAATAGATTTTATCCAAGTAAGTATTATAGCTACCTAATGGCCTCTGGCCACTGCATAGTGATTTTACCTACTTAAGTGCAACAGACCTTCTAATTCCGCGCCTCCTAATAATACATAGCCTTCGGTCACGTGATCCTTTCCTAACTACAGCCGCACTTATACGTGCCTATAGCCTCACGATCTTTAACTTTATATTAATAATAACGTGGTTTTTAATTATTTAATAGACTATAAAACTATCGACTTATCCTCTCGCGCACTACCCGCGCTACTATTAAATACTACCTCTATTACCGCTTTATCCGCTAGAAGTCGTTACTATCTTTATAGTCCTCTTATTCGATCGGGTTAGCTAACGCCTTCGCAGTAGCTATACTATCGTTAGCAACGCTCTCTCTATATTAAAGTAGTTAGTATAAGCTATACTTACTAATATTTACCTAGGCTACTTAGGCTACCTCTACCTTAGTAATATAGAGGACTTACTTAAAGAAGAGCTACTCTATAGGGTATATAATAACCTATTAAACTTCTACTACTAAGTTTACTTATTTAGCTCTAATATTATTATACCTTATAGAATCCCCTATAGGGGTATTAAGGTAAGCCCTCTTAAGGGCTATACTAATAATATACTCTTTATATAGCGGAGTAGTTAATAAAGGAGTAGGTTTTATTAATTATATTTAGGCTAAACTCTCTAGCGATCCCCTCTATATTATTTATATTAAAAGGTATACCTCGCTCGGGCTTAGCGTATTTATATACGGGGTCTAGTACTAATATAGTTAAGGATTTATTATAGGTTAGATAAGGATAAGGATAAGGGAGAGGTATAAGGCCCTGCTCGTAATAGTAGAGCTTCTTATACTTCTAGCTATAAGAACCTCTTAGGAAAGACCTCTCTAGTTAAGGAGTTACCTCTTATATAATAGTATTTATAGCACCTTTAGTACCTTACTAGAAGGTTAACCTTTTAAGTTAAGGAGTTATCTTATATAATAGCTTTTATAGCACCTTACTAGAAGGTTTAATAAGGGCGTTGCTATAAGAGCCTTAATAGCCCGTTTAGCTCTAATATAATTAGCCCTAGTGCGGCGCGCGTCTAACTTTATATAGTAATATTTAGAGGGTTTACTTATAAGTAATAGGAATATATAGGGTTCCTATATTATTTTCCTTAACTAGTAGAGGGTATAGGTTAAAATACTTATATAGTATTTCCCGAATTATACTTGCAAACTAGGTGAATTTGTTATAGTCTTTTTGCGAAGGGGCTGCGGCGTAATTCCGAACTTAATAAATAAAAATTATTATTTAAATACTAAAATTAAATCTTAAGCTAATCCTACTCTTTAGTGCTTTTTATTCTTTAGTATTATAATAGTATATCATATGTATTATTTATATTTATATATAACAGCTATATATTAAATAATATATTATAATTATACTTATTTATTTATAATGCCTTCCGTTAGGAAGGTTAATCTTTACCTTTTAAGAAGCTAGGCCTACCTAGGAAAAAGAATCTCTCTTACTACTATTAACCCCTATATATTAAAGGCTTAAATCTAATTAGTCTTTCAAAGAATTAAGCTAATTTATCCTAAGTCTAGATAAATATAGGTCTATATAGCTCTTTCTAATCTACTAACTCTTATTAGTAGCCCCTATATATATAATAGGGCTCTAGCTAGTAGCTAGTAGGAACGAGCACTTACTAGTATATTTACGGCCTTATTAAAGTTAAATAGAGTTAGCTATAACTAGTCTTAGTATATAAAACCTTAAAATATAAAGCGAGGCCTCTATTATTAAGGACTACTTTTAAGCTTTCTAGGACCTACTTACTTATCTTCTTTATAAAGTATCTATGAATTTTAAGTAGTATATAAGCTAGCCCTTATTATTAAGTTAGATCTAAGGGCCTAAGTAGCTCGAAGCTATTACTAGAGATATATAGCTTAAGTAGACATAGCTTACTAGTACTACTTCTTTATAAAATAACTATAGATTCTAAGTCGTTGATAAGCTATAAAAGTAGAAAGCTACTTATTAGTATAGCCTATAGTATACTTACCTCTTATCTCTTATTATCTCTATTAGTATATATACCTCTAATAAAGGTAGGAGCTAGTAGGTAGTAGGAATAGGTACTTACTAGTATATTTGTACCCTAATTAAGGTTAGATAGAGTTAGCTATAACTAGACTTAGTAGATAGAATTTTAGAATATAATATAAAGCTATTATGATTAAGGATTACTTTTAAGCTTTAGAGGCTCTCCTTACTTATCTTCTTTATAAAGTACTTATAGATTTCAAGTAGTATAGAAGCTATAATAATCAAAAGCTACTCCTTAGTATAGCCTATAGTTTACTTACCTCTTATCCCTTATTATCTCTATTAGTACATATACCTCTAAAAGGAGTAGGAGGTATATAAAAGACTATATATTAAGAGGAGACTACTATATAAAGAGATTACTATGCCTTCCGTTAGGAAGGTTAATCTTTACCCTTTAGGAAGCTAGGCCTACCTAAGAAAAGAAAGTCTCTTATTATAGTTAAACCCCTATATATTAAAAGCTTAGATCTAATTAGTCTTTTAAAGGATTAAGCTATTTTATTCTAAGTCTAGATAAATATAGGTCTATATAGCTTAGTTTAGTTTATATTACTCTTATTAGCCCTTATTAGCTCTTAATAGCTCTTTATTAGTAAGCCCTATATATATAATAGGGCTCTAGCTAGTAGGTAGTAAGAATATATACTCACTAGTATATTTATACCTTTATTAAGGTTAAATAGAGTTAGCTATAACTAGACTTAGTAAACAAAACCTTAGAATATAGCGCGAGGCCCTTATTATTAAGAACTACCTTAAAGCTTTCTAAGAATTACTTACCTATCTTTTTTATAAAGTATCTATAGATTTTAAGTAGTATATAAGCTAGCCCTTATTAATTAACTTAGAGCTTAAAGTTATCTCTAGAGATATATAGCTTAAGTAAATTTAGCTTACTAATACTGTCTCTTTATAAGGTACCTATAGATTTTAAGTAATATATAAGCTATAAAAATAAAAAGCTACTTATTAGTATAACCTATAGTATACTTACCTCCTATCCCTCTTTATCTCTATTAATATATATAGCTCTAATAAGAGCAGGAAGTATATAAAACCTATATATTAAAAAGAGAGTATTATATAAGGAGACTACTATACCATTTCCTTATTTAGTAATTATACCTACTATATATCCTAATAAGAAGTCTATTTCTTTAAATATAGCTTATTAGCACTACTTTTCTATAAGGTACCTATAGGTTCTAAGTAATATATAAGATATAAAAATAAAAAGCTATTTATTAGTATAGCTTATAATATACTTACCTCCTATCCCCTATTATCTCTAGTAGTATATATACCTCTAATAGGATAGGAGCTAGTAGCTAATAGGAATACGCACTTACTAATATATTTATACCCTTAATAAGGTTAGATAGAGTTAGCTATAACTAGACTTAGTAAATGAAATTTTAAAATATAATATAAGGTAGTTATTAAGGATTACCTTTAGTAAGGTAGGTATTAAGGACTGCTTTTAATTTTTAAAGGATCTCCTTATTTATCTTCTTTATAAAGTACCTATAGACTTTAAGTAATATATAAGCTATAAAAATGAACAGCTACTCCTTAGTATAGCTTAAGTTCGGAATTACGCCGCAGCCCCTTCGCAAAAAGACTATAACAAATTCACTTAGTTTATAAGTATAATTTAGGAAACACTATATAGGTATTTTGACCTATACCCTCTACTAGCTAAGGAAAATAATATAAGAACCCTATATATTCCTACTACTTATAAGCAAATACTTTAAATATTATAAAGTCGGACGCGCGCTGCACTAGGGCTAATTATATCGGAGCTAAACGGGCTACTAAGGCTCTTATAGCCTAGAAACGCCCTCGCTAAGCCTTCTAGTAAGGTAAAAGCTACTATATAAGATAATTCCTTAACCTAAAAGGTTAACTTTCTAGTAAGGTAAATACTACTATATAAGAGGTAACTCCTTAACTAAAGAGGTCTTTCCTAAGAGGTTCTTATAGCTAGAAGTATAAGAAGCTCTATAAGCAAGGCCTTATACCTCTCCCTCTTCCTTATCCTTATCTAACCTATAATAAATCCTTAATTATATTAGTACTAGACCTTATATATAAATATACTAAGCCTAAGCGAGGTACGCCCTTTAATATAAATAGTATAGAGGGGGTTACTAGAGAGTTTAGCCTTAATATAATTAATAAAACCCGCTCCTTTATTAACTACTTTACTATATATAGAGAGTATATTATTAGTATAGCCCTTAAGAGAGCTTACCTTAATACCCCTATAAGGGACTCTATAAGGTATAATAGTATTAGAGCTAAGTAAGTAAACTTAGTAATAGAAGTTTAGTAGGTTATTATATACCCTATAGAGTAGCTATTCTTTAAGCAGGTTCTCTATATTACTAAGGTAGAGGTAGCCTAAGTAGCCTAGGTAAACGTTAATAAGTATAGCTTATGCTAACTGCTTTAATATAGAGAGAGCGTTACTAATAATAGTATAGCTACGAAGGCGTTAGCTAACCCGATCGAATAAGAGGATTATAAAGATAGTAATAACTTCTAGCGGATAAAGTAGTAATAGAGGCGGTATTAGTAGTATGGGTAGTACGCGAGAGGAAAAGTCGATAGTTTTATAGTTTAAATAATTAGAAACTACGTTATTATTAATATAAAGTTAAAGATCGTGAGGCTATCTAGTAGGGTATATATAAGTGCAGCTATAGTTAGGAAAGTTATAATCACGTAACCGAAGGCTATGTATTATTAGGAGGCGCGGAGTTAGAAGGTCTATTGCACTTAAGTAGGTAAAATCACTATGCAGTAGCCAGAGGCCCCTTAGTATAGCTTATAGTATACTTACCTCCTATCCCTTATTATCTTCATTAGTATATATATCTCTAATAAGAGCAGGAGGTATGTAGAAAATAGTATTTTAAGAGGAGACTATTATAAAAGGAGATTACTATACTATTTACTTATGTTAAATACTAGATATTATAGTTAATATCCTATTAGAAGAGCTATTTATTTCCTTTAGTACTATAGTTATATTTAGTCCTTTCTCTACCTTATATCCTATTATTTTTATTAGATTACTATTCCCCCCTATACCCCTTAATACCTTTACTTAATAATATATATTAAAAACGTACTATAAGCGCTTATAGCGTATTCTACTTACCTTAGCTATCTTTCCTCTATAGACCTCTCTTTCTTATCCTATTCCTTTATATAGCACCGATTATTTAGTAATTAATTATATTATAAAGTCTAATAAGAATATTACTTCTCTAAGTAAATAATAAGCCTTTATATATACCTTAAAGCTATAATTAGTCTAAAAGTATTAAAATATAGAGAATAGCATATATAATATTACTAATTAGACTTATTCTATATATAGCGAAACCTTGCTAATAGAAGGTCTTTCCTTATAGCTAGCTATAGCTAGCGCTCCCTAGCAAGGTATATAATATATAAAGTTTAATATTATATTACGCTATCTATATTACTAAGTATTTTTAAGAGTATAAGAATATATATTATATTTTAAAATATAATATATATTAGCTATTTAATTATAAATTAAAAATAGTAAGAATAATACTATTTAAAATACTTTTCTTTATAGCTACTTATATATATAGTATTACTTAATACGCTATAACTTATATATATTAAGAATATCAATTATAACAAAAGACCTAAGTACTATATATAATATATAATACTAAGAGTATAATACTAAAATAATACAATATTAAACTTTTATTTATTTAAATACATATTAGAATAATACTTCTCCTTAAGTACTATATAAGTATATATAGTAACTTACTTAGTAAGTTACTTGTAGACGTATATATACTGGTAGATTTAATTAAGTTGATATATAAGTATTATATTATTATATACTATATCTAAACCTATTATAGTATATTATTATACTTCGTTTAATATATGTTTCTATTTCTGATATAGTAGAAAGTTTTATCTTACCTATTATACTTAGTATATTATGAGAGAAATCTATATTATAAAATTATACTTATGTATAATATTAGTATTATAATATATTATATAGATATACTTTATTTCTATTTAATTCTATTAAAAAGAATAAGAAGTTAAATAATCAATAGAAATTTATTTCTCTTTTAGGAATATACTTAGCAAGCTAATTATATAAGTTTATATAATCTTAAGTATAGCTTAATCTATATATAGATTCTAAATTAGTAATATATATATTTAATATATTATAATCCAAAAGTATAAATATAAGTATGTATAATATATTAAACCCCTATTATATGAAGATATAAATAAATTTAACTATATTCTTATATTATGTATTTCGGAAATACTCTTGTTAATACCTAGCTATAGTATATAATATATATTATTTATAATAATAATAATATTATTACTATTAAAGGATAATCTAATAGATCCTACTTTTATAGTAGTTAAATATTCTAATTCTCCCTATCTAACCTTTTCTTTTATGCCTTCTATTAGGAAGGTTAATCTTTACCTTTTAGGAAGCTAGGCCTACCTAAGAAAAAATACTCTCTTATTACTATTAAACCCCTATATATTAAAAGCTTAAATCTAATTAGTTTTATAAAGAATTAAGCTAATTTATCCTAAGTCTAGATAAGTATAGGTCTATATAGCTTAATTTAGTTTATATTATTCTTATTAGCCTTTATTAGCTCTTATTAGCTCTTATTAGCTCTTATTAGCTCTTATTAGCTCTTATTAGCTCTTATTAGCTCTTATTAGCCCTTATTAGCTCTTATTAGCTCTTATTAGCTCTTATTAGCTCTTTATTAATAAGCTCTATATATATAATAAGGCTATAGCTAGTAGCTAGTAGAAATAGGTACTTATTAATATATTTATACCTTTATTTTAAGGTTAGATAGAGTTAGCTATAACTAAATATAGTAGATAAAACTTTAAATGATAATATAAGGTAGTTATTAAAAACTACTTTTAGTAATATAGTTATTATAAATTACTTTTAATCTTTAAAAGAGCTCCTTATTTATCTTATTTATAAGGTACCTATAGATTTTAAGTAATATATAAGCTATAAAAGTAAATAGCTACACCTTAATATAGTTTATAGTATACTTACTTTCTACTCTTTATTATCTCTCTTAATATATATAGCTCTAATAAGAGCGGGAGGTATATAAAAGACTATATATTAAGAAGAGAGTACTATATAAAGAGTATATTATACTATTTACTTATTTAGTAATTATCCCTATTATGAATCCTAATAAAGAGATCTATTTCTTTAAGTATATAATAGGTATTTATTAGTATCTTTACGCCTTTATTAAGGTTAAATAAAGTTAGCTATAACTAAACTTAGTAAATAAAGCCTTAGAATATAATATAAAGCTCTTATTATTAAGGACTACCTTAAAGCTTTCTGGGACCTACTTACTTATCTTTTTTATAAAATACTTATAGATTTTAAGGGGTATATAAGCTAGCTCTTATTATTAACTTAGAGCTTAAAGTTATCCCTAGAGATATATAGCTTAAGTAGATTTAGCTTATTAATACTATCTTTTTATAAGGTACCTATAGATTCTAAGTAATATATAAGCTATAAAAATAAATAGCTACTCCTTAGTATAGTTTATAATATACTTACTTTCTACTCTTTATTATCTCTCTTAGTATATATAGCTCTAATAAGAGCAGGAGGTATATAAAGAACTATATATTAAGAAGAGAGCACTATATAAAGAGTACATTTTACTATTTACGTATCTAGTAATTATTCCTATTATAAATCCTAATAAAGAGATCTATTTCCTTAAGTATATAATAAGTACTTATTAGTATCTTTATACCCTTATTAAGGTTAAATAGAGTTAGTTATAACTAAACTTAGTAAATGAAACCTTAGAATATAATGTAAAGTCCTTATTATTAAGAACTACTTTAAAGCTTTCTAGAACCTACTTACCTATCTTCTTTATAAGGTACTTATAGATTTTATATAGTATATAGGCTAGCCCTAATTATTAAGTTAGACCTTAAAGTTATCCCTAGATATATATAGCTTAAGTAGATATAGCTTATTAATACCGCCTCTTTTTAAAACACCTATAGATTCTAAGTAATATATAAGCTATAAAAATAAAAAGCTACTAATTAGTATAGCTTATAATATACTTATCTCCTATTCTTCTTTATTTCCCTTAGTATATATAGCTCTAATAAGAGCAGGAGGTATATAAAAAACTATATATTAAGAAGAGAGTATTATAAAAGGAGATTACTATATTATTTACTTATTTAATAATTATCCCTATTATAAATCCTAATAAGAAAGTCTATTTCTTTAAATATAGCTCGCTAGTATTACTTCTCTATAAGGTACTTATAGATTCTAGGTAGTATATAAGCTATAAAAATAAAAAGCTATTTCTTAATATAGCCTATAGTATACTTACCTCCTATCCCTTATTATCTCTATTAGTATATATACCTCTAATAAGTATAAGAGCTAGTAGCTAGTAAGAATAAGTACTTATAAGTATATTTATACTCTTATTAAGGTTAAATAGAGTTAGCTATAACTAGACTTAGTAGATAAAACTTTAGAATATAATATAAGGTAGTTATTAAGGACTACTTTTAGCGAGGTAGTTATTCAGAATTACTTTTAATTTTTAAGAAATATCCTTACTTATCTTCTTTATAAAGTACTTATAGATTTTAAGTAATATGTAAGCTATAAAAATAAGTAGCTCCTCCTTAGTATAGCTTATAATATGCTTACCTCCTATCCCTTATTATCTCTATTAGTATATAAACCTCTAATAAGAGCGGGAGGTATATAAAAGATAGTATATTAAGAGGAGACTACTATGTAAAGAGATTATTATATTATTTACTTATATTAAGTACTAGATATTATAGTTAATATCTTATTAGACGAGCTAATAGCTAGCGCTCCCTAGTATAGAGAATAGAATATATAGTATTACTAATTAGATTTATTCTACCTATAGTATAACCTTACTAATAGAAGGATTCTCCTTAGAGCTAGCTATAGCTAGCGCTCCCTAGTATATTTAATATTATATAGATAATTTATACTATTAATAGTATTAGTAATAGCTATAGTATTTAAGTAGAATAATATCCTATTTAAAGACCTAATTAGATTCTTATTACAGTAGTTCTTTAAGATATTTAATGTCTACTTTATTAAGCTACCTAGTAAATGGTTAGTATTATTATTATTATTATTATTATAATAAGGATTATTATAGGTTATATTGACGTTTTTAAATTCTTTATCTTCCTTTTAGAAATTGTTTACTACAGGAGTAGATCCTTCTCTATAGCTTATATCTATAAGGTTAAAGCCTATATTAAAAGAGGTTTGTTTAGCTATATTACTATTAGCTAATTTTATAATAGTATTTGTATACTTATTACTGCTATTCTAGTAACTATTAGTATATTCTTACTAGTTTCCTATAGTTAAATTAACTGTCTTAGCTAAACTATTAGCTTTTCCAGCTTTATTATTATTATTGTTTTTATCGTTTTTATTCCCTGTAGGCTTCTACTAGCTAGCAGCCCTTTAATAGTATAAACAAGTATAATTCTCTTTAGAATAGCTTCTTTTCTATAACCTTTATAGTATTAACCCTTAGTCTTTTTCTAGAGCCTTTTACTAACCCTATTAAAAGCTTTTGTATTCTTAGTATAATTTTATAAAATCTTTTCCTCCTTTTCTCTTATTCTAATTTAATAAATTAATAAATAAAGAGTCTATGGTATAGGCCTCCAGGTTAGCCCTAAGGCTTTAAGTTATATTAGTTATAAACCATTTTTAGCTTTTATTTGAGCTATTTCATATCTAAGCTATAATAACGTATCTAAATAAAACTAGCTTATAATAAGCTAAGTTATTAATTAGTTCCTAAACTTTAGTTAAGTAGCCTTCTATACTACTAAAGCCTTCTAAAGTAGTATTAAAAAACTCCCTATAAGTTAAGAACTTATTTATAAAGCCCTTAGGCTTCTATAAATTAGCGAGTTTCTTCTAGGCTTTAGGGGCTATTATAGGGTCCTTTATAACCCTTAGGGGCCTAATAGAGTATAATAGCTATACAAAATCTAGTACCTTATTATTTGGGTCCCTATTAGTCTCGCTAATAAGTGCTTCTAAGTTAATATTTACCTCCTTCCTAGCTAAAAGAGCTTTAACTCTTAAAGCTTAAGTAGTATAATTAGAGGCTTCTTTAAGCTTAGGAATAATAAATTTAATATCTATTATAGTTATAATTCTTATTTCTAGGTCGCATAGGTAGGCGGGGGGCTATATAGTATAGTAGTTTAGGTATTAATATTAGACTAAGGGTTATAAGTTTAAAGTCAAAGGTTTAAATCCTATTATTAGCGTTTCTTTAATTTATTTAGTGTTATTTAGTATTATTTTAGCTTAGTAAGCTAAGCTTATAACCTCTTAGGCTATATTAAGCTCGGAATTACGCCGCAGCCCCTTCGCAAAAAGACTATAACAAATTCACCTAGTTCGCAGGCATAATTTAGGAAATACTATATAGGTATTTTAACCTATACCCTCTATTAGTTAAGGAA
>JAVHLU010000793.1:0-46003 GCA_036785755.1 Colletotrichum ledebouriae | reverse complement strand
TTAAAGTATTATTAAAGAGATATTATATAGGTATATAACTATATATAATATAGTTATTTATTAAGGTTTATATAAACCTTATAGGATTATTATAGAACTTTTAAGATATACCTTCGGTATTCTTACAAATAGTATAATAAAAAATATCGTTTTATTACTTTTAAGCTAGGTAACTAGGTATACCTTAAGATAGGATTAGGATATTATCTACTAGGATAGCTAAACCTAAAGTATAGCTACTAGCATATTCTATTTAAGGTCCTTAAATATATTAATAAGTTAGTATACTACCTCGATATTCTACCTAATATAAATATTTACCTAGTTATATCTATTATTTAACTTATACTAGTACTAGCCCCTAGTAGTAACCTATTTAACTATTAAAATAACTACTAAGGCCTAGTTAATATTAAGGAAGATAATAATACTTATTAGCTTAAAGTATATAAGTATTTCGAGCTTAAAAGTATTCTTAAGAAGCAAACCCTCGCGCGAGGAAAGGTATAATATCTAGTTAAATAGAAAGGTTATTTACTAATATATACTATTTAGATAGATAAAGATACTATAAATATAGATAAACTTATTACTATATTTAAAAGTAAGGAATAAGAGATAGAATAGCTCTATAGATAAGTATTAGCTTAAAGACCTACCTAATAGGGCGTTAAACTAGTATTAGAGCCTAGTAAAAAACTACTAAGGCGCTTAAGAAGGCCTTATAAGAACCTAGTAGAATAATATAATATATATTATAAATAAGGAACGCGCTACTTAAAGCGCCTTAAATAGATAAATAGATTATAAAGAGTATTATAACTAAGGCCTTATTATAAAATAAAGATATTTAGCGCGCTTAGTATATCTAAGAACTTTACTCTAATAATAGCGATATTTATATCTATCCTATTAGCAAAGATAACTATGCTTATTATACCTTCCCTCTTAAACTCCTTCTACCCTTAGTACTATAAGAACTTTTATAAATATAACTACCCTCCTCGCTAGAAGGTCGATCCCTACTCTTATTTAACTAATAAGAAAAATTAGCGCTTAAGTATATATAAATAAAATAAATTTATATTACTAGGTAACTCTACTAGTTATTACTACTACCTTCGCTTACTTAGTATTAAGCGTATTTTTCCCTCTATATATATATTTCGCAGAAGAGCGTTAACGCCTTTAACCCCGTTACTATACTATTATTATACTTATATATCTCCCTTTATTACTATTATCCTTATCTAGATATCGAGGAACCTTACTAATACTCTAAGTTATTATACGCTTAGCGCTACTAGAGTAACTTATATTATATATACCTAGGTATTACTTTACTATAAATAAATAACGCTCTAAACGCGAAGATACTAAGTACGTTGCTCTTAACTATATTTACTACTACCTACCTAATATTAAGATCCCTTATAATAAGCTTAGATACCGTATTTATAACTAAGAAATCTTTAAGCGTGCCCTTAACTAAGAGACTTAATATTATAGAACTAGTTATAATATTTCTAATACCCTATTTATTATCTACCTAGGTATTAATACTTACCTAGTTACCTAACTACTATCTACGAATTATATTAAGTTCTACTACTAATTTCCTAATACTATCTTAAACCTCGAGTAGCTATCCCTCTATAATACTATATAGAACTCCCTTAAATATAACCTATACTATACTATTAATATTACTAGTATACCTATTTCTATTAATTCTAGAGAGGCCTTAAGTAGAGATAACGAACCTATTACTACTAAATATAATTAAGCTAATAAAACTATTAATACTTATTAGCTTAAATAATCCCTTAATACTAGCTAACCTAACTAAGCTATTAATACTATTAAATATGTTAAACCTTAACTATTAACTAATATTATTATAACTAGCACTAGATTAACTCCTATTACTTAGAATAAGACTAATAAAATAGCTACTCCTAAGAAATAAGCTACTAGCGTTAGTACCCCTAATATAATAAATACTATTAAGGCTATCGAGGGAATACGAGCCTATAGTAAACGTATTAGCTATATCTCTATACTACTTAATAGATATAAGGAGACCTAGATTGCCCTAATTATAGCGCTCTCTAAGGGTTATATTCCTAACGCTAGCGCTATTACCCTTAACCTAGGCTAATTTATTAAGTTAGCTACTAATAAGTTTAAGTTTATTATAGTAACTATTTCCTAGGGATTAATATAAGAGAGCCCGGGCTTCCTTAGCCTAGAATAATACCTTACTACTAGGTTATCTACTAAGTATATCGCGTTAGCTACTAGCCTAGAGGATTGCCCTAATATTAATCCTTCCTCTAATATTAGCCCCTTTAATACTATTAATACGCCTAGCGCTACTAAGATACCTAATACTACTACTAGCGTTAAGAAGATCGTTATTATAGACTAGTAATCCTATACTTATATTACTAGCTTCTATCGCCTTACCTATTCCTATATAAAGTTCCTAACTACTTAGGAGGTAATTAATATATACTTTTAGCACCTCTATTTCTTTAACGTAACTAACCTTATCGCTACTTAATATATTAAACGCCTTACCCTATATATACTTATTTAGAATAGCTTAATTATCCTTAGTCTATATATATATATCTATGCTTTTAACTTATTTATAACTAAATAAATTATAAGTAACCTAGAGTTTAGCGCTATATTACTATTCTTTATTATTAAGTAGATACTACGATATAAGTTTCCTAGTATATATACTAAGGATAATACTTATATTAGTTAGGCTATAGTTAATAGTAACGACTTAAGCGCTATTTATACTCTTTTAGACCTTAATAACCCTAAGGCTATAGATATAGCTAACTTTTAGTATAAATATAATACTAACCTTTAAGGCCTTTGCGCTAACGTCGCCTCCCTCGCTACCTTAATTACTATAATTAAAGATAATAGTATTACTAAGTTATACCCTAAGGTTAGTAAAAAATCTCGCTACTTATTCCTAGAGTAATATAAGGATAATACCTAACTAGCTACTACTTATAGTATTAGTATTAACTAACTCCTAGTTATAGCTAAAGAGATTATTAATAATAAGGATAAGGACTACCCCGACGTCTTAAAGATAGCTAATACTATACTTAAGACTCCCTTAGCTTAAAGTAGGATATAATAAAAGGTATAGAATAGAAAGGAAGTAAGGTTATATATAGTTACTTATATATAATAATATAGCTCTACTTACTAGTATATTATTATAATAGGAGGTATAAATTAAATTTTATATTATATATCGCAGTTAATACCTTTTTCTTCTTATATAGGTAATTAATACTAAACGCACTTAGCGTAGTTATCCCGCTTAAGGGCGTCTAACGTATTTAACGCGTTAAACGTACCTAAACGCGTTAACCCTTATAAAAGGGCTTATCGCCTTTAAGGAAAAAACCTTCTAAATTCATAGAATTCTCACCTATATTTTTCACCTACTACGTGGACCGTATTAGTAAGGCTTTATTAGTATCCCTTACCTTATCCCGCTCCTTAGTAATAGTAATAGCGTTATATTAGGCCTAATTATACTCTTCTTAGTAGCGTTTAAGTATAGTAGACTATTTAGCGTTATTACTAATAGTATAAGTATCGCCTAGCTACTTATAGAGCTCTTAATTCTTATACTCTAGATATAGGGTAGTATTATAGAGTATATAGAGGTTATTACTTATAGTAATATATCTAGTATATAGGGCCTAAGACTTAGTACCCTAAGTAGCTCTCTTTATAAGCTAGTCTTAAATCTAGGTAAGGGTTAAGTTAGGGTTATTCTAGAATAACTATATTATATTATTAAGGGTAAGGGTAACTTTCTAGCCTTTACCTAAGTAATTATAATTAATAATAAGGAGGTTAGGGAACTTCTATAACTTAGTAATAGCGCTCTAGGCTAAGCTCTTATATCCCTCTATATTAAGATCTATAAATAGGCTTTTAATAGGTTACTTATATATAGGTTTATTTAAGTTAAAAACCTTTAGGTCTTTATATAGGGGGGTATTATAGTTAGGTAGTGCGGTATAGTAGCGTTAAAGGGCTTTAATATAAGGCTCGAGGAGCCTTTTAGTATTAAGCATAAGCGTAGTTATAACCTTATAACTATAGCTAGCTAGTTATAACTTATTTAATATCTTAGTAATAAAGTAGAGGGGGGGTATTATTTAATCTTAGATTAGTTAGTTAGTATAGATTAGTTAGCTTAGCGCTTAGTTAAGTACTATACTTATATTAGTTAATTAGTAGGGTTAGAGTAATAGTTAATTAAGATATTATACTTCTATCTCTAGAGAATAGATAGAGGAATATAGAATAGTATTATAAATAGCTAATAAGCGAAGGTTAATATGCTTTAATTACGCTATATTAAGTAGATTCTGCGTTAAAGAAGGGAAAAGTCTAACTATGGGCTAGCGTAGCCCTAGAAGGCTAAAGAGTCGCTTAGTGATTATATAACCCGCAAGTCACGTGACCTGAAATTCCGGTAGGTCCAATCCTAGCGCCGTGACATAAGGCCTTAAATCCCTTACCTATAATAGCGAAGTTAAAGTAGTAACCCCTAGTAGTATAGACTAAGTAGTATATAAAGCAGTTTTTTAAGTACTATCTAGCGTTATAATAATAGGGAGCCCTCTTTATAATAAGTAATAAGAAGATAGTATTAAGGTTAGTAATAGTTAAGATCCTTCTAAAGATAAGAAATACCTACCTAAATAGTTAGTTTATTATTAATAACCTTATAGTAAAGTATAATAATACCTTATAGAGGTATAAATAAGCTATTAACCTTATTAATAAGTTAAGCTCTTAATATAATAATAAGACTAGTTAAATTATTATTATAAAGTTAGTATAAGATAGTTAGTATAAGATAATTAGTATATAAAGAATAAAACCTACGCTAGCCTCTAGATCTATAGGATATTATATATCTAAAGCTTATATAATAAGATCTAGGTTAGTATAAGACTAACTAGTAATAATATTATAGAAGTTAGAGAGTTAAGTACTTAGCTAGTTAATAATAAAAATAATAATAATATATTAGTTATTCTAATTCTATAGCCTTATAAATAAAGAGTAGCTAACTTTAATCTAGATAATACCTCTTTAAGCCTAGGTCTAGCTAATAATACTCTTAATACCTTTAGAGATAGTTAATTAATTAATAAATAAGCTACTTTATAATAAGTAAAAAAAACGCTTTATAATAAGGTTATAGCTATAATTTAGGAAGGAATAGCTTACCTTACTTACTTAATAAGCGAGGAGGTAATTATAAGTATAATTATAGCTTATAATACCCTATTTAGTTATTAGCTTAGGGATAAGGGTATTTTAAAAGTAATAAGCTATTTTAAATATAACCCTATTTAAGCTTTAGTATTTAATATATTACTAAAGAGATTAAAGCTCCTATACTTATAAAATCATAGTATTATAAGTAATAGGAGTTATAGGGGTAGGTTTAATAATAGTAATAATATATTAGACTTAGAGGAGGAGGAGGAGGGGGAGGAGGAGGGGGAGGAGGAGGCTAATAAGGCTAATAATAGAGATAAGTTAACTTAAAGTAATTAGAGAGACTAGAAAGGGCTAGGAAACCTTAAATATTTTTAGTTTAATAAGAATACTTAGATTTTAAGAGGGCTTATTAAATCCTAACTTTAGTACTAAAAAAAAGTTTCATTAATCTTATTAAAATAAAGTAATATTTAAAAAATAAGTAATAAAATCCTTACAAAAGTAAAATAATAATAGTTATAGCCTTACTACTTCTAGTACTAATTACTTAATAACTACTTTTATTAACTACTCCTCCTCCTCTAACCTCTTATATTACTACTCCTAGTATTAAATTAATAACTAAAAATATAAATCTAGGCCCTTTTATTTATTAACTTATTTACCTTTAATTATATAACTCTAAGGATCTTTTTAATATTAATATTATTAGGGTTATTCTCTACTTTTTTCTACTCCCTCTCTATAATTTTAATAAAATTATATAGCCTAGTTATTATATAAATAATCTAGATTTATATAATAAAGTTATACTCTAGTAGGCTACTTTAAAAGATTACAAATACCCTCTTTAGTACTCTAAATACCCTCTCTATTATTATCCTTAGCCTTATATAGTATAAGTTAAATAACTCTTTTCTACTCTATAGCTATAATATCCCCTTATTATAATCTTTTATATAATACCTCTTACTATTAAATAATATTACTATACCCTTAAGATCCTACTAGAAGCCTATATTAGTAAGGTAATACCTCCTATCTAGTATTTTAAAAGACTAGGCTAATATATAATTAAGTAGGGTTAAGTTATTAATAGAACCCTCTATACTTATAAGTATATATATAAAAGTAAGGTTAAACTTTACTACTATAAGTATATTTTAAGCTAATTACCCCTTCTAATTAAAAAATTATTACTAATTATTTATAGGGATATAGGTAGGGATAAATATCGTATCTATTACTCTAATATATCTATTAAACTAAGCCCTCTCCTTATTATATTTAACCTCCTCTAAGATATATAATAGATTAGGTAGCTTTATAAAGTATTAATATAGAATATATATAGCCTCTAGTATAATTCTAAATATTTTTAATATTATATTCTAAGATATTTTAAATTAAGAGGTAGTATTTTATTATATTACTAACTACTTAATAATATATTAGAAGATTAATACATTCTATTTAATAGTTTAGAACTAGGTATTAATAATAAGGTCCCTCTTATATAGCTAGTTTATAAGTAAGGAGAACTCTACTTTTATAAAGTAGAATAACTCTTAAAACTTAAAGTACTATTAAGGAAGTCCCTTATAATAGCTATAGTAACCTATAGGAAGTTATACTATATATTATAAGTATACTTACTAGGAAGGGTATACTTATTAACCCTCTTATTATTAGCCTAAAAGACCTCTTTAGTAATAATACTAATTATTATAGTAGTAATAACGCTTTTAATACGTTGATTTATTATAACGCGCGCTTATATTAGTAGCGACTTCCTTGATTATTTATTAAATTAGCTACTAATTAACTCCTATACTTAATTAGTAAAAAGCTACCTTTTTATAATTTATACTCCTAAAATTAACCCCTATTAAGGGAAATACCTATTAAGTAAGGGGGGGGGGGATAATATATAAATCTAGCTAGAATAGGTACCTCTTATATAAGCTAAAATTTAGGCTTAATAAGGTATAATCCCTTAAAAGAATTAGAATATTTGTTCTTTTAGCTAACTAGTAGCTCTATAACTTAGCCTAAATCCTAATTATTCTTAGCAAACTATCACGCCCTGAAGTTCGAGTCCCTCTGTGGATGATCGAAGCAAGGAGAAAAGGGTCGCGATTCCCTTCCTATTCCGTGCGGGAGAAGACAAAAGTAAAAGCTTCCAAGTTAGCGCATCGTCATCGCCCTTCACTGGTATGTTGCTCCGCTGGGTTGACGCTGCTACTGCAACGGCTGCTGGTGCTTCTGCAAGACATACCGACTGAGTGTGTTATTTTAGGCCTATTGTTCCATTATCTGCTGATGAGAGCGCGACGCGATATTTAGTCGGCTTGTTGCGTCTCGTGCCTGCAGGAGAGAAAAAAGAGAGGTTAAAGCAAACCTGGTACACAGAGAAACGCGGACTCAGCGCCAACTGACACTTGTAATGGGCTTATCTTACCTTGGCTAGGTCGGCGGTGGGCGGCTCGCACACCTGCACCTGGGAGTCGGTGACTGCGGTTGTAGTTAGCGGACGGCCGGCCGGTCTGGACTCAGACTCGGGAGACCTGAAGGTAGAAGGCTAGAAGGGGCGTTTACCAGCCACTTGGCCGCTAAACGTCGCTGACAGTTCTCCTAACCTCAAGGGCTCAGCCTGGATGTTTTCAGTTGGAGCAGCAGCCCTGCCGCGGAGAAATCACCTGGAGCTGCCGGCTGCCCAAGTGGAAGTGGGTGGGGTGGGCAGTGGAGAGACAGTCTTCCCACGATGCACAACAGCTCTGTGAATGGGGTGACATCTTCTCTGAGTGGCTGTGGGATCGATCATCTTGTGCCGTAGGGCTCCATCGCCAAAGACAGTTTCCAATGAGAAGCCGCCCTGCCGTTAGAAGCCAACGAAATCTGAGATTTTTAGCTGCCACCACGTTGTCCCTTGCACCACTGGCCATATCTCCCTGCGCAACGTACCGTAGCCCGGGAAAGCGCCAAGAGGCAGCCACCACACGGACAGTGCGACGGAGAGAAGAAGGTGAAGAGACGAAGACGACTCTCCCTTCACTTCTGGCAGGGGAGTGTCCCGCGAAGTTGAGTGTCTTCCCCCTTCGGGGGGTACGTGTTATTGCAAGTGTACATTTCGGAGAAACTTCGCACTACTAACCTAGCTTCCTTCGCAGCTTAGCACTACTACTACTACTACTACCCTTATCTCCTTAATACTAATAAGGCTACCTACTAGCTTAGTTCTATATATTAATAACGCCCTAAACCTTTATAAAGTATTTATAGTAGATTGCTATATCCTTAGGGACCCTTAAATAAGTATACTCCTTATACTCCCCTTACTTTATTATATAATAGATCCTATAGAATACCTTTTTTAGTAAATTAAAGCTTTATTTATTTTAAAAGCTATTATAATTAATATCTATATAATAAAGTTATAGAAAGTAGATTATAAGTTATACTTAGACTATTAGGTCATATAATAAGTCCTAGATTTAACCTAGGAATATACTAACTTACTCTTAATAAGTAAGAGTAGTTATTTCTAGGTTAATTTACTCTTTAGATTTAATATCTATAGCTTTTATAATAATACCTTAAATATATAAAGCGCTTTTTATTATAATAAAGAGTAATTACTAGGGTATTACTAAGTTAAAATTAATCTATAGTAAACTACTAGATTAATTTTACTATATACCTTATATATTAACTCCTAAGGTTCTTAGAACCTTTATTATAAAGCTATTAAGGTTAATAATACTTTTTATAAAAGTAGAATAATAAAAAGTAGTAGTAGCTTTCTAGGTATCTAAAAAGTATATTATATATAGTAGAGTATATAATATAGGTTAAACTTATATAATAAAGTATAATTACCCCTATGTGGCTGAACATGGGTGGTAAAAAAGGCACTAGAAGAAGTTGAGTGTCTTCCTGCTTGGCACCGGCACCTGCACCTGCACCTGCCTGCACCAGTTCCTGCGCCTGCGCCTCTGGGGCCACAGACCAAGTCCACAGACCACTCACTCCTCCCACTGACCACCCTTCCTGGCTGAATACGAGTCTTGTTTTCCTGTTCCTCCCGCTTGTCCCACGTCCTCCCTCCAAAGAAAAAACCTACCTATCCAAACTCATCCCATCCATCGCTTCACTTTAGGTTAATAAAAACTATTCACTCGCTATCTGCTTTCCTACTGTTCCCGCCTAGTTTCTTCCTCTCGATTTCCTTGCATTACGCTAACTACCTTACCCCAAACTCCCGCGACGATCCATTTTTATCCGTTTCTTTTCCGGTCGCTTCCGTAAAAGGTACTTACCTCACTCGCCTCACCCCTACGAAATTTCCCGCGAACCTGTCCGTGCCGGTCTCCTATTTTTGTACCCACCGGTTCAGGGCAAGAACTTTCCGAAATTCCAGACGAGCCAACTTTGCCACGACCTGTCTCTGTTCCCGTCACCGTTCTTGGGGACTCAAATCCGGGTATCCCGTGATATCTCCAACTTGTCAGAGATAGAGTCTAAACCGGGTATCCGCACGAAGATCGGAGAGATATAGCTGTCTCCGATCCCGCGACTTTCCCATCCATCATCCTACCGAGCTTTATCGACCGCCATATTCACAATGCGTTCCATGCAGCTTCTTCAGGTCCTCATGGTCGCCTCTGTTGCGCAGGCATCATGGTTTAACTTTCACAAGGAGGAGGCTCGCGATGAGCTCTTGAAGAGACAGTCAGGAACCTCAGCCGCCCCCGCCGAGACGACGACTTCAGCAGTAGCCGTGACCACTACGACTTCCGCCGCTGCCGTCACCACCACAACATCAGCAGCTCCTGTGACTACCACCTCTCCTTCTGTCGCCGTCACCACCACTACGCCAGTCGCCAGCCCCAGCGCAACCACTCCCGCTGCCTCATCCACCACCCCCGAAGCGACGGTCGAGTCTACGACTTTGAGGACCAGCACAACCTCAGCCGCCAACAACCGGGACACGACGACCGGCGAGGCTTCCTCCACCCCTTCCACCACCCCGCAGCCCGTTACCTCCACTATTAAGACTGTTATCACGACGACCAACTCAGAAGGCGTTGCTACTTCCTTCACCTCAGAGTCCACCGTCACCAGCACCCCTGGTCTTAACGAGTCCAACTCCGGCAACTCTTCTTCGGGCATGTCCACCCAAACTCGTAACACCGTAATTGGAGTTGTCGTCGGTGTTGGCGGTGCCATCGTCCTCGGCGCCCTCGGCTTTGTTGCCTGGAGAATCTGGGGCAAGAAGAAGCAGGCGGAGGAGAACGACGGTCTGATGGAGTACAACAACCAGTACGGCAACGACGCAAAGGTCGAGGCCGGCAGCTCCGCGGGTACTGGTACTGGCCGCACTCCTTTCCAGTCTACTCTCGAGAGTTACCACGCACCGAATCAAGTCAACGCGTCCTCCAACTTCTAAAGCGGGAGGCGTGTCCCAGTACAGCATTTCATGATTGTTTCCTGCAGAAGAAAGCGTTGATTCCCCACGGTCTCCTGCATAGAAAGGCACACCACTCTACGAGTTATTCCTTCACCCTCCATACGTTGCAGCCGGCACAATTTTTGGATCGGTCATGCGGAGTTTTCGGGCCACCCAAGTATAGTCACTACGGCAGGCAAGGTTGCATTTTTGCGCAGAGTCTCAGGACTAATGGATAGAAACTCATGTACATAGAGCAGCAGCGAGTTGTCCCTTCTTCGTCGGCTGGCCTCCAAGATGACCAAGGTCAAATCGTCGCCGACTAGGTTTCACCCGAGTTGCACATCGAGACAGGGCGCTGTTGCGCCAGCAGAGAGGGATGAGACCAGAGATGACAGATCTGCTGGGCCTTATTTTTTTACGTCCGTAGACTTGTATGTACGATCACGCACAACTTTAATACCAATAGCACCAAAACTACCGGATCAAAAACATATCTTTTACACTATTGCTACCATGACATTAATAACGAGATCGGGGAAGCTAGAGGATGGGGCGATAAGACAGAGTTCAACTGATCCCTTGCCAAACCCAATCTCGGCCTTCGTCCAACATTCATCCCCGGTATGAACGACTGTCATTGTAATCTGCCATCTGATGAACGTGGCCCGCGGCAGGATCGTTCTTTTTTTTTGCCGGCCTCTCTAATCGTTCTGTTTCCCGTCTGGGCATGCGCCGTCACGTGGTTGGCTCGAGTGTCGATTGGCTCGTCGCGCGTATCAGTAGTGTTTCGGGTTGCGGTAGTGGTTTTGCGTCCCAGCTTTTTGTGGGCGCTTTGGGAGCGTATCGTACGTTTCAGGTTCTCCTTCCCGCCTGGGTGCTTGCTGCTGCTGCTGCTGATGCTGGCTGCGCCGTTGGAACACTGTTTTGCACACTCCCTCGCGAAGAACATTGTTCGACGTTCTAAAGGGTTGGGACAGCTTTGGTGAGAGAAAGGCAGTCTTCGTCGACACACCACCATCGATTGCTGCGTGTTCCCGTTTTTGGCTTGTGGGCTTTTTACCAAACGAGCGCTGCGTCGCTTTGGCAGTACCGAAACCCTGCGCTTCGTTGACGACGCGAACTAGAGAGGTTGAGCCTCGACAAACGGTTTTTTATAATTATTCTAATCTGACGACAAACGACGAACCCCGACCGATGCGCTACTGAAGGAAGAAAAGGCGACGGATACACACGGAAGGAAAGAAGGTTCACGATATAGCCGATTTCTACCGCACTCTTTACCTCGCAAGCAATTTACCACACATAATCTCACGACCGCACTACATACCACATATACACACACAACAACAATGCGGGCGACGACAGGTCACGTTTTGTCGGCGGCGCTGCTGGTGCTCTCGGGAGCTGGGGCCGGCGCGAGGGCACTCGACATCAGCGACGAGTTGCAGATGGGGTGGAAGATGGGTTTGTTGCCGAGGCAGTCTTCGCAGAATCTGCAGACTTTCACGGGGGCTCTGGGTGGTGTCCAGGCTTCTGCGGTAGGTGTTATTGTTTTATTCCTGTGAGGGAGGTACTGCCGGAGACGAGTGAGACTTCGTGAGGAAATCGTTCCACGTCTCGAGAGGGGTTGAGCTTGCGGCTGTTGCGTCGAAGCCGGACGATGGACGGGCTGAGGAATGCGCAGGGCTGTTGGCTGATCTGTTATCGACAGATTACCAAGTCGAATAACCCCGATCGACCGTTTGAAGTCGATGGAGACACTTTCGTAAGTTTGCTAACTGCGAAAGACGGAGACATGGGAAACGCTGACGTTGAAGTACCAGCCCGACTTCACAACCGCCGCGGGTAGAGCGTGCGATAACCAGAAGAACAAGTGCTCGGAGGCGGCGAACAACGGACCCAGGAAATTCGATGTTTCAAAGTGCGACGAGCAAGCTAGTGAGTGGTGTCTACCAGCGCTCGACTGGGTCTTTGGGTAATGTTCCGGTATCGTAGCTGACATTTTTTTGGTGGCTAGTTGAGTGCAAATCCGCAAGCGACTCAACCACGAAGAAGAGCTTCGGCGAGCCGGTGTTTGCGGGCTCGGATGGCAACTTTGACATTTTTTGCGACCCCTAAGGTAGACGGGTGAGTCTGGTTGCCCTGGGCGAATCGGTGGGGCTATGCGACTGTACCAATGTCTCGTCGCCTGATGTTATTGTACGGCGTGTGTGTATATGGGATGGCTGCTTGTGTTACGCAGGACTTGGAAGCGAAAAAGAGCAATTTGCTTTTCAAAGGATGCGGGGAAAGAGAAGAAGGGAGGAGGTCAAGAGAGAGGTGGGAATTCCAAAGTTCGGGACACTTCTTGTTTTTGGGCGTTTCTATTCAAGACTCCTCGTGGTTGAGAGGTAGATATCCGGCGGTGCCGGCAGACGAGTGTATGGTACTCTTTGACAAGTAATGTCATCGAGATTAATTCTCGAGGTCTAGGGTGAATTCATAATGAGACGTTTCTATATTGATTTGATGATCTGCAAATCAAGAGAAGGACGAGGTTGACCACGTCTCAACCATCGAAGCCGCATGTGCGGTGATGGGGACTTGGTCGAGATCAGGGGAGACTTCTCCCGCCTCACTTTCCCTCGGCGTTTTGACGGCAACAGTGAATATGGGTGTCAATGAAAGGCGAAGGTTCATGAATGGAACCACTTGTTCACGTTTTGGTAAATGCTCTGGTCTGCTCTGACTTGATCTATATGGACAAGGAAACGCCAGCCAAACCTCTGGGCCATATTCGTTTCCATCTTTGTGAAACGCCAGGAATAACGCTGCTGGGATGTTTTTGCCCCAGGCTCCCTTCCGCCCCGATTTCTGGTTTCGACGCGTCTTCTGATATTGGAAAACCGCGTTTGGTGCAAGACAAACATGTGTGAGAGGGGAAAACTCTATAACCCCAGATGTTCTTCTGGAAAAGAGGTACGACAGATCTTTGGAAGTGGGCTATGTGCGCCCTGCATATGCCAACGGCAAAAGATGGGATATGGGAATTTGGCAGTTGAAAGTCTGGATGAATGAGCTGTCAAGTGAAGATGAGTTGGTCAGCGGTGTCTCGAAATATCTGAACGTAGAATGAAAGATTGGGATTGAGGCGAGGACGTGTGGGCCTTGATCGTTTTTGCATCTCTGGATTCTGGGCTGTTTGAAACCGCATGCACGTCGTCGGAGTTTTGATGGCTGTACCACACGTATACCTGAGTAATCGAAGCGCTCGACGGATTTCAAGATCTGAATCTGGATGTGGCTTACTTTTGGCGTGAAGGGGTAATAAGGCCTCAAGTGAGCGAGCCTTCTTCTCTCTGAAATTCGTGATGCGGCTCCGTCGTCGTTGAATGGCCCTCGGCTCAAAATTGGTCAAAGGTCCTACGAACCCATGAGACATGTATCAACATCTAATTCGTCATGCAGTTGGAGCTGGTCATATCCTCCTGTCAGCGAGCTATTGTGTCCGTGTTAGCAAGCTCTACCTATGTACCCAAGGTAGGCACCTAGGTCTAGAAGCTAGAAGCTAACAGCCACGATTTCAGGATCAGGCAAGCCGAGACGGCATCTACAAGATCTCAGAGGCCGCAGAAGCGGTCGCTCTGCCTTATGCACACGTGCAATTCAAGACCCATGGCCGTACTCCACCGTCGCGGCCCGTCATCGAGGTATTGGCAAATACGATATGGTCTAGGAATCCAAGCAGCGGGGCATTTATTCAGCGGAAATCACCCATAGCTTCAAAGTGATGCAAAGTAAGGGAGGCGATTCCCGGGGAAAGGCCATGTGTTATTAGGTACGTCGACTTACGCTGAGATTTACCTCTCCTTGTAAGTATCTGTCATCAGTTTCGGTAGACGACACTGGCTGGTCATAGCTCGGCGCCGCGGTCTAGCGGGGAGGCTCATTAAAACCAACCTGGGCTGGCGTTCTTCTGGCCGGCCTGTCCCTGGCTTGCCCCGGTCCATCCCATTCGAAGGAAGGCAGGGTCCCTGGTTCGCTCCTTCCCCCGAATTCCCTCCTTCGTCATATGCTCCCAAGCCAGCCAGCTTCCTCCAATCGCCAACGGAGAGAATGGACTCTTGAGAAGGAGGGAGAAAAAAAAAAGTAATTGGTGCCAGCTCTCTCTTGTGTTTGGGTGTCTCCCAGCACGCGGGTGGCGGTCGATTGCTGTTCCCAGCACATACCAACCTCCGGCGAATGCGCATGTGCAGATGAGAGCAACTCAGCCAATCTCCTGGTGCCACTGGTACTGAGGGGCCCCGTCAAAACGACTCAGAGAGTTCCACGCAGTCCGTCCCATCGTTCCATGCCTTTCCTCCGCGAACCCACGCCGGCGCAGATCGACGGTTCCATGTATCTATGCCGTGCTGGACGGAATTGCATACCCACACAGCTACCTTCAGTTTGGTTGATGACAAGGAGTAGAAGAGGAAGAAAAAAAAAGAGGTACTGCACTGTGCAGTAAGGTAGTCTACCGTAGTTGGGTTGCAGACAAGCAAGTGTTCCTTCTGTACGGCTACCCGAAGCACGTTCCTCCTTAGCTCTGAGCTGCTCCCTTCTTGGGTCTGATTCCTGTTCCTGTATGAATAGCTGTTCCTGTACCGTGCCTACCTATCCTGTCTGGTCCCGGCTTCTCGTCCGTGCATGTACCTGACCTCGGATTTCTGCCTATCCAGTACCTCATGTCAATGCAGCTTCAACCTCTCGCAGAACATCGTCTACTGGAAGGAAACGAAGTTACTTCGCAGCTATCCGGTTCCTTTGCCTCGCCTTGCCTTGCCTGTAGCAGCATCGCCTTACCTTGACCTTACCGTTCCGTGTTGTCCTCTTAGTTTCTTTTCGCCTCCCTCCCGACGCCTCACGTCACACTAATCCTCTCTTCTTCCTCCAGTCCCTCCTCAACTCAAGAGCATATCTTCCCCTCGTTAACCTTGAGCTGTGATCCCGATGCGTCCAGTACCTGCGAGCCGCTGCCGCAATGCTTCTTCCGTATTCATGTCATTCCTTAGTCGATAAAAAAAAACCCCAGTCGATTTTCTGCAACGGGCACCCCGTTCATTAATCCCTGAACCGGGGTGTCAACCAACCTGTGCAAATAATAATACCTTACCTTATTCCTGCTGGGCTACCCTTTTCTGCCTACCGCATCCGCCCAGGAGAGGGAGAAAGAAAAAAAGAAAAAAAAAAAAAAAAAAACCCGTCGCGCCCAAAAAACCACTGGGCCCCAACTATACACACGGCGAGCCCCCAATCACACGGGCCTTCTCTCCTCCACCCCCTTATTCCTGTCAACAATCTCGACAGAACCCGTCCGTTCGCTTCTTTTCTCGCGGCCTGCTTTTTGCTTTGTTTGCGTGCCGTTACGAACGAGGGCTGTTAGCCAAAGGGTCCTCGACGCGAAGACAGAGACTTGGCTGCAGACGACTCAATCGTCTGCGCTGATCTCGCCGTGGTAAGTTAACCTACAATGCCTGCATTCCAGTCCTCCATCGCTACCTGGATCGCGCGCGACGCAGGACGCCACACTGACCTTCGCTCCTCATCCACACAGAGTCCCACGAAGACGTCTCCTCAACAGGAACCGACAATCTCTCCTCCTGCTGCATCAGCACAGGAAGGCATTGGCCATCGCCAGCCATCGTCCCCGACGTCCCCGGCCCTTTCGACTGCCTCTACTGCCGCCGACGGCGAGGACCTCGGGTCCTCCCCCGTTCTGCCTGCGCTTCGCGCCCCTTGGCTGCCCGACCGAGCCCGGGATATTTTGCGGAATAATCAGCCGGAAGAAGTGTACGTGACTGCAAGTTGGGGCTCGCCTTACTCGACCGAGGAGACCGAGAACCTTCGACGCCAGAGCTTCAGCAGCGACGAATCCGACGGCTCGCCAATAATCCACCACCTGGCTATTGATACCCCCTTTCTTCGCCCTCCTCCGTCTTTGTCACTCGGGCGCAGCTCTGACGACAACACTGTTGGAGACAACGAGGACACCAACGAGCCCGAACCTTTTCTCAGCGCAGCCCAAGTCCTCGCGAATCGTGCTCGAAGACCCGCGCGGCGACTCACAGAAGACTGGATTCGCCAGCACACAACGGGTGAAAACTCAGAAAGCCGTCACTGGTTCAGCGACGGAAGCGAGCACTCTTCACTGAGCGGCTCAGGATCTGCAGACGAAGGTTGGCACGAGAAGAACTCGTTGCGAACTCCGAAAGCGAACCCACGCGTCGCCCGCGACCCGCATTTGGCGCCGCGGCATCCCCGTACCCGGTCCAGTGCTGAGACTCTCAAGCCTGAGGACGTGACACCGACACGACCCGCAAGCATGGAAAGCCCCAAGCTTTCAAAGGCCGAAATGGACCGCAATTCTTCAGATCTTCCCGTTCCGTCAACCCCCCGGAGGAGCGCTAACGCCGCGACCGGTGAGGCGACGGCGAAGACACCGATAACACCAATGAGAAGCGCGTCCGCAAGAATTACGATTCAAGAACCGACCAGGACGCCCCGGTTGAAGAAGAAGGTTCCGTGGAAGGGCAAGAATATTATGGTTCTTCTTCCCAAAGACGATGAAAGAGGACGCCCCGGCCAAGCACCTAAGCCTCTCAACCAAAGTGAAGTCGAGGGGATGTTCAGAGAGTGGCAAGATCTCGGATACGATATCAGTGGCTTCGATTTGGACGCAGCTGCTGGTACCTACCAGGAGCCTTCCGACTACTCTCAGAGCCGAAGTGGATGGCCTTCATTCGAAGACATGGCCCGAGAACGCGCGGAGCGCATGTATAAGGTCACATTGCCAGACTTGAATGCTTGGAAGAACTACGTGAATGAGCTTAACGAAGCCAAATTGCGAGCTCTCGGAGTGTCTTTTGGCGATGACGATCCGCCGGCTTCGTCGATCTCTCCTGCAGCATCGCAACCTAGCCGACAGGCTTCTGCGCAATACCCGCCTCTGCCCTTCTCTCCCCCACTGCCTACATCCTCAGCTTCCAGCAATCACGCGGGCTACCCTTTCCCGTCGCAGTTTATGCCCGGTCGATCCTCTCACACACACAGCCCAAGCATTGCATCGCCTGTTGGATTCGGAAGCCACCCGGCCAAGTACAACGCTCGACAATCTATTTCAGTACCCATGGGCCATTCGCCATTCCAGCTCGCAAATCAACCGTCGCCTTTGGGCTGGGGCCAGCACATAACAGACTCACCATCGATCCTTAACGGAATTCTTTCGCCAGTCTCGCCGTTCACCCCCGACGGTTTCGCGCCCACTGGTAGCCCTGCATTCAACGCGCATCAGCGACATCAATCTTTGCAATACCCCATGCTTCCCCATCAGTTCATGCAGCAACAGCAGAAACAGCCGGCAAGAGCATCTCCTCGTCTGCAAGAGGTGCGCGAGGATGAAGAGGAGGAAGCTTACGAAGAGCCCGCGAAGCCGGCCGAGTCTGCGCAGAAGAACAGCGATGACTTGCAAGCTGAGATTGACGAGGCCGAATACCACCTCGAGGAGCAGATGCGCAACGAACTTGAGCACGAGGATTACAGCCCGCATAATGAGGAGGCTGCAGCGGAACAGTTCGCAAATATCCCAGACGAGGCACAGACACCGTTCGAGGACATACCCTTGAACCACACTATGGACCAGTCTGTTCATTTCCCGCCGAAATTCGCACCCCAGGCATTCCAGCCTCGAGAATTCATGCCCCAAGACTTCATCCCTCAAGAGTTTATTCCCCAGGAGTTTCAGCCTCAGCAGTTCGCCAAGCAAGTCGGTGATGGCCCTGTGCTTCACCACCCGCGTCCTCACAGTCGTGGCCACTCATTGTCTCAAAACTTCTTCTCCCACCACGACGAGAACCGCCCAAGGAACGACAGTTTTTCTGGTTGGCATGACGTTAACTCGCAACGAATCGAAGAGGCTGCTGAGGTCGAGACAAACCCCAGCAACCTCGGCACCCCTGTTCAGGACTTCAACCTCACAACTCTGTTGCAACAGCATCAGCGATCGTTCTCTACACAGAGTAACCCATGGAACGACATGTCTTCAGCTAACAGCAGCTCCGGCCAGCAACGAAAAGGTAGTCATGCGAGCAAGCCCTCGCTCTCTGGACTCAACGTCAAGGCCCCCGAGTTCAAGTTCAATCCTGGCCACGAATCGAAGACGAGCTTCACGTTTGGTGCTGGTGCCAATATGGCTTCCCAGCCTTCCGTTTTCCAAGCTGGGTCCTTCGCGCCATCCATCACCTCACCGTCAGCAAACTCTTTCGGTGCAGGGTCCAACTCGTCCAAGATAAATGCTGCCGCCCCTGTATTCTCCCCTGGCCAGAGCGATTTTAGCTTTTCGGCTTCTGGTCCTAAGTTTCGACCGGATGCACCCGCCTTCATGCCCTTCGGAGCTGTTTCGGATTCCCTTGCTAGCCCTACGTCGGGCAGCGAGAGCATTGGAAACCGCAGCTCGATCTTTGGCAACATTGATCTGAACCTTTCTGACACTGCTAAACCTGCGAAGAAGTCAAAGGCTATTCCTATCGTTCGTCCTAGCAGCAGCGATCAGAAGAAGTCAGCTGAAAATGCAGTGAACGAAGATGCTGACGGTCGTCCAGTGAATGGACCTGCCAAGAGGGCGAAGGCATCTCGAGGAAACGGAGATGATGTCCCCCTATTTGCCGAACCGTCACCCGAACCCACTTCGATGCAATCTTTGCAGCCTGTGTCAAAGAAGGAAGAGTTGGATGCTTCTGAGCACAAGTCGGGCGATGAGCAGGCACCGACGCCGGCCGATACTACCATGTCTTCAACTGTAGCTTCCGAGCAGCCTACCGACTCCAAGGCCGTCACTGCCACCAGCCCCTCCGACACTTCTCCCGATCAACAGCAGAACAACTGGGCTCCCTTCGAATTCGACTCCAAGGTTGAGCTCCAGAACTTTGACGAGGCTCGATCCTTCGGCATTGATACTTACAAAAAGAGTCACAACGAGTCCCTTTCCGCCACTGCGATAGCCTTCGTTCCCGGCGGCGGCTGGAATGTGGCAGTGCCGGAGTCAGAGTCCGAAGAAGAGGAGGACGACCGCGACAGAGAAGACACCATCGAGCCTTTCGTTCCCAGCATCGAGGCTGCTGCTCCGTTGCCTTCTCGAGAGCCCTCTACCTGCGCGCCCTCACCGCCGCTGAAGAAAACTGCCGCTCCTAGAGGGCTCGGCGCTTCTCGGTTCGCCAGCCCGCCAAAGGCCGAGCTGCCCAAGGTTAAGGGCCTCGCGGCTTCTCGGTTTGCCGCGTCTCCCTCGCCTGCTCCTGAGCCCGATTCAGAGGAAGGAGAAATTCCCGAAGACTACGTCGTATCCGATGCTGAAGAGGAGTATGTCGATAAGTCCCATGTCGCTCCTGCCTTCGACTTTGGCGGCCAAGATGTCGCCGAGTCTGTCGAGAACAGCCATGAGCCGACGTATGAGGAGATTGATGCCATCATGGATCACCTTACCCAGCACGACCCTACCCTTGGCGTCAACAGGTCGAACATTGATCTCCGGTATCACGAAGCCAGCCCGAACCGAAACATTCGGGTCACTCACACCTCGCCTTACCGTTTGCAGCCGGCGGCTCAGTACCGCAGCGGTACTTCAAGCCCTATTCGCCAGTACCATGGCCTTTCCGGAGATTCTGCCCTGCCTTCTACCGAACTCGAGGATCCTTTCGTTGATCCACCTCTGAGCGCTCAGCTGAGTGCTCAGTCATTCGATGCCCCCATTACTAATCTCAATGTCGGCAGCCCCGAGCAGAGTGACTGGGAAGGAGCTTTCAGCGACGAGGAACAAGCCAAGCTCGAGCAGCGCGTACAATTTTTCGACGGCCGTGTCAACGAACAAGTCAGCCATCTGTTGGCCACGCGCCTTGCCCCTTTGGAGAAGGCTCTGCTCTCTATCCAACAGTCTCTTCGCGGTGGCTCACGTAGAACATCTTCGTCCGTTCGTCGTAGCGTCTCCGCAGAGATCCAACACAGCGACGCCGATGATGAAGACGAGGCGCCAGTGCCGCGTCGCTCGATCAGCCCTCGCCGTGACAGACGGATGGAGCACATTCGCGCTGCCGTTCTGGATGCCTTTGCTGTGCACCAGCGCAACATCCCTACTCCCGCTGCTCCCGCCGCAGCCTCTGCTCCCGCTCCCGACGACACCAGCACCGCAGTCCTTCGCGCTTTGGAGGAGATGAGAGAGCAGTTCGGGGCATCCATGCGCCTGGATTTCCGTGGCGAGGACCTACGCAATATTGTCGAGGAGGCTGTCGAGAAGCGCATGCCAACCCCGTCTCAGCTGGCACCCGCTGAACGCGATTCCGACGAGGCTGTCAACAACAAGCTCAGCGAGCTCCAAGCAAAGATCATGGACCTTGAGGAGCGCCTTTACAACGAGCAGATCAAGGTTGAGAAGGAGGTCACTGAGCGTCGCAGTGCCGAGGATCTTGCGGCAGAGCTCGAGCGCAAGCTGCAAGCTGCCGAGACTCGTATCGAGGTCGAGATCATGAACCGCAGTATCTTTGATAATCGCATTGGTGATCTCGAACACAAACTCCGAGATCAGGAGGAGCGGGCCCAGCAAGAGCTCGACGGGCGTCGCACCGCCGAAGACAGACTCTCCGAGGTCCAACGGCTGCTTCGCATTGCCACCGAGGAGGAGAATCGTCTTCGCGAGGAGGCTGAGGAACGTGATCACAAGATCAAGGCATTCGAGCAGAGCTCTTCTAAACATATGATGCGAATGGCTCTCATGGAGGCAGCGCAAACGAATGCCACGCAGGCACAGACTGAACTCACCAACAAGATCAACCACATGGAGGATGAGCTCCGCAATGCTACTCAAGAAGCCAGCCGCTGGAGATCTGAGGCCGAGCGCGCCATCGAGACTGCTCGTCGCCAGCAGATCGACCTCAACGACACCGTCAACGAGAACAAGCAGCTGCAGAAGTTCCTCGACACCCTTGGTACCCAGCTGCAAGAGAATGAGCGCGTCAGGGAAAGCTGGCGCGCCAAGTTTGTCTCCCTTCAGGAAGACATGGCTCAAGCTGCTCGTGACATCACTGAGGAGAACGCTCGCCGCACTAAGCGAGAGCAAGCTCTCGTTGCCCGTCAAGAGGTTCTCGACGCCAAGCTTCAGGCCGAGGCTCGTACCCGCGAGCGTATCGAGACCGAGCTTGAGCGCCTGGAGAGCGGCGAACGACAGGGCATGCGCGCCGTCAACGAATGCAGGCGTCTCGAAGGCATCCTGGGTGAGATGAAGAGCGAAAACCACAAGCTTCACCAGACTGCTCTGCAATACAAGCGCGAGTTTGAGGAGGCCAGAGAGTCTGGCGCTAGTGAGGTCCAACGTACTCGCCTTGCTATGCAGCATGAGATTGACCAAGCCAACCACCACGTCAACGTCGTTCGCGAAGAACTCGAGGAGCAAATTGCTAAACTCAGGGTCGACAATGACCAGCTCACTATGGACATAGAGACTTCAAAGGCTCAGTCTGAGATGATGGCCGAGGCTGCCCAGAGTTCCGAGGCTCAGACGATTGAGGAAATCAAGTGCAAGCACCAGAACGAAATCGAAGACATCCAGGCCTGCTGGGAGCGACAGCTCAATAACGCTGTCGAGGATGCCCAGAAGACCGAACAGCATCTCCTGGAGCGTCTCAGCCTCTCTACTTCAAAGACTGAGCACCTTCAAGATCGCGTTGCTCACTTGGAAGAGAAGGTTGAGATTGCCCGAGAAGCTGCCCGCGCCGCCGTCCAGGCTGCCAAATCAGCTGGTGTCGAGCCAACCCAGCCTATTGCTGCCATTCAACCCAAGGCTGCTGCTTCTACTGTCGCCGTTACCGCCAAGTCGATGGCGCTGCCAGAGAAGATTTCACCGCAGGCTCTGCGCGAGTCTATCATGGTCTTGCAAGAGCAGCTCCAGGCCCGCGAACAGCGTATTGAGGAGCTTGAATCTACCGTTGATAAGCTCGATCCTGAGGCTCCGGTCAAGATCACGAAGCGCGACGACGAGATCACCTGGCTGCGCGAACTTCTCGCCGTCAGACACGGAGACCTACAAGATATTATCCAAGCCCTCTCCGCTCAGGACTTCGACAAGGAGGCGGTTAAGGACGCCGCCATTCGCCTCAAGGCCAACTTGCAGATGGAGGAACAGGAGCGTGAGCGTGCGATGAATGGCGGTTCGGCCATCAATTTGCCCAATATTGCCCAGTCTCTGAGAGAGGCCGCGACACCACGCGTTGCACAAGCCGTCGGCCCCTTGGCGGCTGCATGGGGTAACTGGCGCAAGTCCCAGGCGCCTTCGTCCAGGGCGGCGGCTGCTGCTGCTGCTCGTCCTTCGTCGTCGAGATCTGCCTTCAACAGCAACCACACGCCATCCAGATCTACCGCCTCAGCCTCATCTAACAACAACTTGCTCGGCGGATTGCTCACGCCTCCTGCCTCTGGCCTCCGCCAAATGCCTCCGACACATGCCGAGGAGCCCCAGCCGACGGCATTCCAAACCACTGGCCGCCGCTACACGGCTCAGCAACTTCAAGTACAGGCCCGCGGACCATCCGTATCCAACGGACCATCTGGGCTGATGTCTCAAAAGAGCCCGCCTCTTGGTCGCCCATCTAGCCGGCAACAGCCCATGACACCGCCGATGATGCGCTCGAGTGCCTACGATTCGGACGCTCACCCTGGTGACTTTGATGACCGCGACTTCTTCGAAGATTAAGGAGTACTAACTCGGATTTCGTGGAAACATGGAGGATTTCCTTTGTCTCTCGTACTACAGTTCATCTTTTTCTCACGCAGCATGCTTTTGAGCCCAAGACTGGACACACTAGAATGATGATACCCCCTTTTTCGCAAGACTACTATTACACATCCCGCTGAGGTATCAGAGGACTTTCCCCAGATACACACACATACCAACCCACACTCAGATGATGGATACACAACCCTTTCTCTTTTTCTCCTGGGCATGAGGGATGTCTTGCTGTTTGGGGATTTTGAGAAAGGGGGTTTTGAAGCTAGTTTTCCTTTGTACAGATTTCCCGACGCGTAGCCGGGGCAACAATAACGATGAATGGGAGGATGGGATGGGTTTACAAGAGGATGGAGGGCCTTATTGGTCGCTCGCTTTTTTTTACGCTTGTTTCTGCTTTGCAGCAATGCGCAACTACAACTACAACTACAACTACTACACAAGTCGTATATAGTAATAATTTGCTCGCCCTACTTGGCCTATAGCTCAATAGAGATTGATGATCCTCTCACTATCAAGCTTTGATTGCAGCCGAGTGAAATTCATAACTTTGAAAGCCCAATTGTGTACACCAACAATACCGGTAGCAAAATTCGGCTGAGAGGTCACTGCTGTCAAAAGCCACATTTCTAGATTTTTGGAAGTTGTTGGCTTCGTCACAACGTGAAGGAATGCAGGATTACGGGTTCTACATTAGGATCAGCTGGATGGATGATTGGGCAAACAGTTGCGAATTAGCTGTCGCTGGATGTTTCCGCCAAGTCCGGCTAGGTGTGCCACCTCAACGGATGGAAAATGAGCCTCTGGCAAGCAACATTGAGGGAAGGCGGCAAGTTTTGTGATGTGTCAGAAAGCAGAAAGGACAGACACCGACGGGCTGCCTATTCCGCTTTGCACCACTGGCCTTGTTTTTTCCTGCCTCAGCTCACCCAACACTCTGAACCCATCATCGGACATTCGTGAAACGGGAACGTCGTGGTGGTACCAGCCAGATTCGGTAGCGGCTTGGGGCTGACTGCGGGCAGCCAGGTCGCTGAGACACACGCACTTTTGAAAGTTGACCTTGGGTGCGCAGGAGACTGAGCGACATTCTGGAATGCGCAGAAGCGCAGTTGAGGTCCCGGCCCGGGGGAAGAAGGCATTTCAGCCAAGGCAGTAAGCAGGCAGAGGGGGCTTTTCTGGAAAAGTGCACGTTTGGTCCAATTTGGGGGGGGGGGGGGGGGAATCCGGAGCCTCATCGTGAGGAATTTTCCCTCGACAATTGGCTGGCTACCTTAGGGACTTGGTCGAGAAGCGCATGTGTGCACCACATGCTTGACTCATTATCATGCAGAAAGAAGTCGAGGCGTAGAGCAGTATCACCTTGGCGACACCGAAGAATCTCGTGAGTGGATGGACATGTCTTGGGAGGGCTGTTGCAGCCTCATCAACCTTGGACAAGTTCATAACCTACGTACCTACGTACCTACCTAGGTAAGGTGAGATGGACAAGGAGATGCAGGCAGACACCTCCACAGCAGTGTCTCAGCGTGGATTCATACCTTCCGCTGGGTCTCATCAACATATTGCCAATCTGGGAAGTGACCAGGTGCTTGCCCACGATGGGCAGTTGCTGTAGTGCCCGAAAAGTAAAGCACGCGCCCCAATTAACGCGTCGAGCGCTTTCAATCAAAGGCAGCGGCGATAAGATAAGCATCCCAGTCTCCAACAGCACTCTCCCCCAAAGGACCAACAAGGCACCTTCGCCACGGGCACCTTCAGCGACCGGAGATTCGATAAGGCAGCCCAGAGCTCCTAGGTTCTTTTTCCGTTGTCACCGTCGCATTCACGAGAACCAAATCCACGTCCACCCTTGGTCGACTGAGACTGGTACCCATAAGGCAGGCTTGTATTTGACGGCGCCTTCCTTCTGTTGTTGGAACTCTCTTTTCGCTCTTTCCATCATTTCTGTCTCCATCTACGTTCGTCTCTCTCGTTCACCACTTCTTCCCATCCGCCCCGGTCCCTTCCCTCCGTGAAGGTATCCTTCCACAGACATCCACGGCAAGCCACACCTGTGACCTCAGGCAAGGACGACGACGCCCTGCACCGCTTGGGATACTTCCTGGAAGCCGCAGGTATCTATATCCTCTTACCATTCCACAGCCTGCAGCGGAACCTGAACTTTTTTTCCTTTCCCAACCAACAGATGTTGCAGCTCCGCGCCACACACCAATTCAGTCGCCCGCCTCCTGCAGGTCGCCTCATTTAACACCACACCCGCTCGCCAAACACCACCCGCCCTTCAGCGACGGCCACGGTCACCGAAAACATACAAAAATGGCCGACAGCCCGGACGCTGCTGACGGCGGCGACGGCAAGGCTGCTGTCCGAGCACTTGCCGAAGAACTCCTCGGACTGGAAGAAGAATCACAACTCGCGCAGGCCATTGCCATTTCGATCGACGATACGCCGGGCGACTCTCAAGTGAGTGCCGCGGCCAGGAAAAGAGCTTGGGACGAGGCCAGGGCTGCGCAGAAGAAGGTCGAGGATAAGAAGCGCCAGAAACAGCAGTTGGAGCACCGGATCTTGGCCAAGAAGAACGGTCGTAAGTCGAACGGCACGGGTGCCTCGCACGGCGGCAATATGGAGTTCTACGATAATTGGGGTCAAGGTATGCCGGTTTCTCTTTTTTTGTTTCGATCTGCGTGCGGACACATCTTCGAAGATCGCGCTCGTTGCCGATGGGGGAGTAGGCAGCTGTCTCAGGCAGTTGTCTCGAGACGGCGTCTACTTGCTTGACATTATTCTTCAGATATTTCCCAACCCTTCTTTTTAAGTATTCATCTCTTCGCTTTCCTCCTTTTCCCTCTTCCTTGGAACCGCCATCTTCCCCAGCCCCGGTAGACCTTGCATATCACAGACAATCTCGACGAACTAACAAATGGCAGCGTTGTCGCACAGGCCGTCTCCGGCAGCCAGCTCGTCAAATACTTTTGGCGCGTCTAGAACGCCGGGTGGCATGTCCTTCGCCAGCTCTTCCCAGCCTTACATGAATAATGGCTATCAGGGAATGCACTCTTTTGGCAACTCCGGTCGCATGACGTCTACGAATAACAAGAGATCACATGGAGCCACTCTACTCGACGTCTCTAGCCCTGGCCGAAGCAAGTCTCAGCGCATCGACGACGTATCTGACGTCATCGACCTTACGGGGTGAGTATTCAGATTCACTTTGCGTTATGCGACAGAAAGCAAAGACGGACAGGATGGAAGCAGTCGAAGACTTAAAGCAATAATTCTGACCAGGAGCAGGGACGATGACGCGATCCATGAGTCGATCTCGCGCTCAAGACAAAGGCAGCCTCAGCCTCATCCTAGCCGAAATTCTGCCTCTACAAGCTGGTCAAGTGGTCCTATGGGCAACTCGTCTGTTGGGGTGTCGTATGGCACTAGATCCAGTCCGTTTGGGTTCGATCAAAACTTCAATGACCCCTCTCATCTGAACGGCTTCCTCGGACCGGGCGCCTTCCCTAATCGAAACGGCTTCTCGGGTCATTCGTTCAACGCCCCTCTCGGCTACGGATTTGGAGAATTTGGCATGGATGAAATGAACTTCATGCCTGGAAGGTTCCCGTCAGATGAGGAGGATGACAGTCCTCTGCCAGGGTACACGCCTGCCAGCCAGCTGCAGCGTCCTCTCAGCACTGCTGAAGTGATTAATAGAACTAGGAACTTCAACTTCATGGATCTGACTGATGGCTCTGGGAACCCGCTAGATGCTCGTGTTGCATCGATTATGCAAGATATCCACGACGATCCCCGTAAGTCTCGTGAAGAGGTTGAGGCGCTCTTGAGAAACGTGCACGCCGGCATGGAGATTCCAGAAGAGGATCGCGAAGGAACGCCGGAAGCGATGAGATATCCTCTCTATGCCCATCAGAGGGTCGCTCTGACGTGGATGAAGCGCCAGGAGAAGGGCACCAACAAGGGAGGTATCCTAGCGGATGACATGGGCTTGGGGAAGACCATCTCCGTCCTGGCGCTCATGGTGGCCAACAAGGCACCTGCGGACACCTCGCCAAAGGTTTGGATCGATCAATCCCTTCGAGATGACGCGCTGTCCTGACTCAACCCGACAGACAACTCTCATTGTAGCGCCCTTTTCCCTTATTCGCCAATGGGAAGACGAGATCAAGAAGAAGCTCAAACAGAACCACGCACTCTCGGTTTACGTCTACCACAACACGCAGAAGATTAAGGCAACGGAACTTATGAAGTACGATGTCGTTCTGACCACCTACGGGACTCTAGTTGCCGATAAGAAGAAGCTGGCAGCGTGGTGGAAAGACCTAGGTGGACGACAGTCCAACACCGAATCCGATCGAAGCCTTGCCAATGCGGTTTCCTTCTTCCATCCCAACCACTCGAAGTTCTATCGCGTGGTTCTAGACGAGAGCCAGATGATCAAGAACAGGAAGACATTAGCTGCTACAGCTGCTTCTGCGTTGCAAAGCAAGTATCGTTGGTGTTTGTCTGGAACTCCCATGATGAACGGCGTTGACGAACTTTACTCATTGTACGATTTCCTCAAGATCAAGCCGTACTGCGATTGGAATAAGTTTCGGTCGTCATTCGGTGTGCTCTTTGGGAAGAAGGGGGACCCCAAGGCTCAGGCGATGCGGAACCTGCAGGTCTTGCTGAAGGCAACACTGTTGCGGCGAACCAAGACCTCTGAGATCGACGGCAAGCCTATTTTGCAGCTGCCAGAGAAGACCGAAGAAGTTGTCTATGCCGAATTGGACGAAGACGAGCGCAAGTTCTATACAGATTTGGAGACTAAGTCGCAAGTACAGATCAACAAGTACCTTCGGAAGGGTACATTGGGCAAGCACTACTCCCACGTGCTTGTACTTTTGCTTCGACTGCGTCAGTCCTGCTGCCATCCTCACTTGCTCCTCGACTCCGACGAAGCGGTTCCCGAGGTGGATGACCAGATGCTAGAGCGGGTGAAGACTCTCACAGCTTCCGTGATTGCGCGGCTGACCGAAAAGTCCCGTGCACTCGAAGATTCCACTGCTATTGACGAAGGCTCTTTCGAGTGCCCAATTTGCTACGATATGATGCCCGATCCCACCATCCCTCTTCCCTGCGGACATGAGCTTTGTGCAAGCTGCCTGAAGCAGCACGTCGACAATGCCAAACGCGACAACATTCGGAATGGCGAGGACAATGGGCAAGTTAAGTGCGCTGTGTGCAGAGGCCCGCTGGATCCGCAGAATATCATCACGTTTTCGGCTTTCAGGAAGGTTCACATGCCTGAGGAAACCAGCGGCAGCTCTGGCGAGGACGATGACGACAATGGTTCTGTTTGGAGCAGCGATGATGACGATGGCGATGAGAAGGGCGATGGAGACGGTGATGATATCGATAAGAACGGCAATCTTAAGGGCTTCGTCGTTTCTGACGACGTGTACAACAACATTAGTGATGACGAGGACGAGTCGTCGCCAGCCACCCCGCCGCCAAAGCCCAAGGTGACCAAGGTGGCCAAGAAGAAGCAGAAGAAGACCTTATCTCCCAGCAAGGAAGAGAAGAAGAGGTTGAAGAAGATCAAAGGCTCGATGTTGCATTCTCTTCGCAAAGATGCCAGGAAGAACGCCGCTGCTTGGCGTGACTACACCAGGTACCTCAGTCACCACTGGCTGAGCTCTGCCAAAGCGAGAGCATGCATGGACCTTCTTCGCAGGATTCAAGGTACCGATGAGAAGACGATTGTCTTTTCTCAGTGGACCATGCAGCTTGATCTGTTGGAGGTGGCCATCAAGAAGGAGAACCTTAACATCAGGCACTGCCGCTACACGGGCGAGATGTCCATGTCACAGCGCGATGATTGCGCTTTCAGATTCCAAACTGATCCCTCGATGAAGGTCATGTTTGTCTCTTTGCGCGCCGGCAACGCAGGTCTTAACCTTGTCGCGGCCTCAAACGTCGTCATCATGGATCCGTTCTGGAACCCCTACATTGAGATGCAGGCGGTGGACCGAGCTCATCGAATTGGCCAGCAGAAGCCTGTCAAGGTCTACCGCATTCTTACGCAACAGACTGTGGAGGACCGTATTGTTCAGCTCCAGGAGAAGAAGCGAGCGACCGTCGACGCAGCTTTGGACGAGCGAGAGGGTGCCAAGTTGGCTGGCCTCAGCATGACGGAACTGCGCTTCTTGTTCAACCTCTGAGGCAAGAAAGAACCTGCCCCGGTAAGTTTACTTCTGTTCACTCGATTGTTCGACAACCACAATCGATTCTTACCCATGGTGTGACTTCTCAAATTTTTTTCCCTCTGATACGGTATCTGGAGTCCCAGGGAAACAGGGACAGTGTATGTGTATGGAAGGTACACGGGAAGGAGTCATGATCATCGACGACTTTATTCATCATTTGCATTAGTACATGGGCAAGGAAAATGGCATGGGGACGGGATACAGCAGACGCTTCACAGCGGGATACCATGTAGATCCGATAGAGATCAATGCATTAGCTGACGAGACATTCCGAGCGAATTGTAGAGTTGATGTCACCGTGATGGGTCCTCCGAGCCATATCGTACTTTTCTCAGGTCTCGTGTGGTAGCGTGAAATGAGGCAAAGCGCGATGCGGCAGCCGTCGATGTTGTTCGGAATGGCGCCGAGACGGTTTCCGCAAGACCTGGTCATAATGGGACTTTTGATGTCTAAATCGCTTCTACGGGATGGCTGTCTGACCCCTGAGCAGGCCTCCCAGGTATCATGAACTACAGACACAGCTTCCCCTGCCCACCCACTTCTTCGTTTTTGCCTCCAATGTAATAGTGGGAACTAGGGCAAAGCGAGGCAAGCTTTGCTGTGTGGAATTGTTCACTACAATCGTAGGTCCTCCAACGTCGCAGGAAAAGGGAGGCCCATTCTCCAGGTGGACCGAGTTTTTGGTAGGAGGTATCACTCGGGCCAGGGCAACTCGTATCGTGCAAGGATAATCTCCTAGATCTCCTTGGATTGCACAACGCCGGCGACGATGTCGCTGATGCCGGTAGCAAAATGGACTGGCCTGGCGTCGCCAGCTGACCATTCCCAACGCTTGATTCGAGACTGGTCGTGGGCGCGCCAGGCCGCGTCAACGTGGAGAGTTGGCCGGTCGTTGGCGTCGTCGACGACGTTGAAGCGTACCTCGCGGCTCTCGGTATCTACGTCGCGAATGGCGTTGCCGCGGACGGATTTGATCCACTCCGGGCGGGCGGGTTCCGCGGAGGTTGATTCGGGTGTTGGGATGAGGGACATGGCGAAGTCGGTCAGGGCGTTTTCGGCGGCGCTGGCGAGGTAGAGCTTTACGGCGGAGAGATCTGGGTAGGAGTCGCGGGAGGGCGGGTAGGATGTTTGTAAGGAGTTGGGGACTGTTTCGGTGTCTGGGGGCTCGGGCGCGTTGGGGAGGAGCTGGATCTGGAACTGGGTTGTCGTTAGGGGAAGGAGGAAAGTGCGGCCGCGGATCTGGAGGCGGGAAGTCGGGGTTAAAGTCAGCTCGATCTGGAAGTCTGCTGGTGAGGTCGTGATTGCGTTGGCGAGGGCCTGGGAGGCGCTGGGGCGGATGGAGGAGCCGCCGGAGCTGTTTCGTAGGTCAGCTGTGGGGAATGGTGGTGTGTTGAGGGAGAAGTTGGCGGCTTCGACTCCGGACTGACGGAGAATGCTGGTGAGGTCGCCGACAAAGCCGGCCGCATCCTGTATCGAGCGGTCGTGGAGCATCTTGGCGACGATGGGACGGAGGAGGTGATATTGGTTTTGTGTCTGGTTACGGCGTTGATGAGGCGGTGTTGGACGTAAGCGTTGGAGTTCGTTTAGACGGTGAGCATGACTGAGAAAGATGTGTAGGCCGAGATGTGTTGCCTCAGCGACTTTGTTGTCGGGATGGTCGCTGACGGTGTTGGCGACGTCCTCGAGGGTCTCTAGCTCTAGAGTCAGGCTCGGTCCTGATGAGGGTGTGAATGTGATAGCGGAGCTGCTTGCGAGGACGCCGTAGGAGGCCAGCGAGTGGGCTTCGCGGTGTAGCTCTTGCCAAAGTTCCTGTGCAAAGATGGTGTTCCTCGCTTCGAGAACACGATCTTGTAGCAGAGCTGTATCCGGGACGGAAACGCCACTAGCAAGGCGGCCAGTCGTCTCGCCTGACCTGCTCACGGTGACACTGAGACGTTGGCAGCCCGAGCCGACTCTACCGTGCTTGAGCAGTGCTGATCCATCATCGCCTCGCTGTAAGGGGGCGAGACTATTATTCCTGAAGTCGGGCGATGCTTTGAAATGTCAGTTTTGACACACAGACGAGCAGGCGATTCGCTCACCTTCTGAGAAACCAAATCTGACGCCGAGTGTCTGCCTCTCCGCTGGCAGCTTACACATTGACCATCCAGCCTGATGTACAGCCAGGATCTCACCCCAATATTTTTCCTCGCGCTCGATCTCCTTGCTCAGGTGGCTTGCCGCCTTGTCTGTCGACTCTTTCGTGGTGTTGATGTCGAGCAAGGCCCAACCCAGCGAGACGTCCCGGTTGTCTTTGGCCTTTTCGGCATCGCGCTGCTTCTGCTCTTCATTGTCCTCACGCTTAGCGATTCCCAGAGTGCCAATGCCAGTCCACTCTCGTAGTTGCTGAGACAGGGTAACACCAGCTTGGGCAGGGCTTTCCTTCGAGAGGAGCAACGAGATGAAGTCGAGGGTCATGAGCGCGGCGTTGTGAGCGACACTATGAAAACAATCATTAGCAGGGATCTTGTGAACGGGAAGTATGTGCAACCGTACTCGATATTCTTCAATACCTCCATCCGAGCGGCATTCGCGTCCGCCGGCTCCTCCTCGTCCTGATTGCCGTCGGCCATGGCAGTGTCCTCCTCTTCTTCCTTTACATCGGGGACTTCATTTTTGCGATCTTCAATCTCCTGCCTCAGACTCTCTTCTGTTACGTTGCGGAAGCCTCGTTCTGCTTGTACGCGTGCAATGAACTCGCCCAGGCTTTTGGGCCGGCGACCGCCCGTCGGGGTCGGCTGGAGGGAGGAAAAGGGCATTGAACTTCCCGACGCCATGATGGAAGGACTGTCGATTTCTCGAGCCTGGAGAGTCGCTGCGGTGCGCGGATTACTTCGGAAGAGGTCAGTTTGGGCGTGTGGGATGTACCTGCATATTGTGAAGGAAGCTTTGCGGTTGGTGAGGCTGCGGTGCGAGGCTGGACTTAAAGGTTGGAAGTCGCTACGGATTGGCTGAAGCGACAGAGCTCCATAAAACTTTTGGCCAATCAATCGTGCTCCCTCTCGGTCAGGCTCAATTCACACCGACCCTCACCGAGAACAGGCGAATTAGATTCAACCGAAACTGTCACTTTCGCCATGGGGTGACGTGACATAATTGAGGATGGGATGCATCTCGCGGAAATCAAGATTTCTGGAAGTCATCACCAGCTCAAGGTCAATGAGTGGGCAATTGCGCGAAGTCGTGATGGATGTCGGCGAGACTTTGGAAAAGGCCGAGAACGCGACGGACGCCGGAAAAGAAGTTGTGGTTGCACCTCACCGAAGAAACAGGGAAGTCGGACGACTTGTCATTTGATCTCGTCGTCCCGAGTTGTGGATGTTCGCTTTCATTTCGGAGGGTTATCCCTGGATCCCTGCCAGCGGCTTGCTCTCCACCGTTGCTAGCATGTCTCTTAATCGATCACGGGATTGGACGATGCTCTTATCAAGTTTGCCTATCCTTAGATGACTCCGAACGCCATCATCTGGTTGACAGAGACAGTTATTTAAGGGATGAACCGAGGCAATCCAATATGGGTTTAACAACTCAAGAATGTTGTTGATTTCTTTTCATAAAAAAAGGTTTAGGGCGGAGGATTTATCATTTTGAGACGTGGAGGACCCCTCCAAAGACCGCGGAGCTTGATGGAGGGGCAGTTGAGGTTGGTGACAAGTCTGGACCTGGCAACAGTGGTGGATAATGGTGGAAGCAGCCCAGAATAAGCCCGAGATGGGAGAGAGAGAGGAGACTTGAGGGAGCCGAGAGAACCTTGTTTGGTGGTGTCAAAACACCTCACTCAAAGAGCGAGGGAAAATCCAGCAATAGCCAGCTCGTTATTTCCCTCACCTCACCAATAGCCTATAGGTACGACTCCGAATCATTTGACATACATGGAACTGGTAAGAGGCTGTGAGCGATTAAACAGCGTCAGACATCATGAAAGTAAACAGGTTGGGTTGCTTGCAATGCACAAAACGTCAGCGAAGATCCTTCTGCAACAACTGCATCGACTGCTCAGCTGAAGACTGGAACCCACTGTAATGTGAACTGGGCTGGCCAGTGAGGCGCTCATCCGTACCTGATTCAGCGACGTGAGAGGTTTCCATAGGCTGGTTGTGACGCCGAGCCCTGCAAATGTGACGACGCCCGGCGGCCTTCCACGCTGACGCTGGGCTTGGCCGGAGCTCCCCCGCGCCACGATAAGCGATAAGAGCTCTCAACCCACCAGACGTCACTGCCCTGATGCTAGCACTGTTGGGAGGGGTCGTCGCGCTGCCACTGGGGCAGTTTCGTTTTATTTTTCCTGCTTTTTTATTTTTATTTTTTATTTTTTTGGCGGTGCATGCTCCGACAAACCGTACTGGGCTGTTTGCTTGTCCGTACCATTCCCCGCCATAAAACACCAGGGCAGGCGCGCGCTATTATTACCTCCCTGTCTTGCGACTGGTTCTGGGTTTGTTTAAACTGGACGACAGGCTACGTCTTCGCGCCCTTCCCTTCCCGAACCCCCAAGGTTGGCCAAGAGTGTGTACTCGAGTGTGTGAGTGTGTCTCGCAGCTTCCCTTCGCCCTGCCCGTGTTCCGGGAGTTCCAAGTCAGATTCCCCAACCTACAAAGGTACCTTACCTCAAGCTTCCAACCACCGCACTACCCAGCTTCCAAGCAAGCACTTGGCACCTGCCTTGTCCTGCCTAGGAGACAAGTTCATGATATCCTGACGTTCCCTCTATCCCTCCCTCTCCGCCTTCCCCTGTTTCTGCGCACAGCCGAACACCTCGTACGATAATCCCTTGAGCATACGTACTACCATCGATATCTTCGTAGAAGTACCTCCTCTATCTCGGCATCGACTAACTATTTTCCCGAAAAGGGCCTCCCTCCCCTTCCATCCCATTGACTCCGACGTGCCGACTACCTACGGACGACCCTTTTTTGACCAACCGCAATCATGGCCGCCAAGAAGAAGATTGCCATCATGACCTCGGGAGGTGACTCCCCAGGCATGAACGGCGTAGTGCGAGCCGTCGTCCGAACAGCAATCCACATGGGCTGCGATCCCTATTGCGTCTACGACGGATACGAGGGATTAGTTCAGGGCGGCGACCAAATCCGCAAAGCTGCTTGGGGAGATGTGCGCAACTATCTTGGACAGGGCGGTACCTTGATTGGAACCCGTCGCTGCATGGCTTTCTACGAGCGCTCCGGCCGGTTGACGGCTGCGAAGAACATGATCCTCAACGGCATCGACGCCCTGATCATCTGCGGTGGTGATGGCTCCCTGACTGGTGCCGACAAGTTCCGCGCCGAATGGCCCTCACTTGTCGAGGAGCTCATCACGTCCGGTCAGCTTAAGAAAGAGCAGGTCGAGCCTTACAAACACCTCAACATTGTTGGTCTCGTCGGCTCCATTGACAACGATATGTCGGGCACTGATGCCACTATTGGATGCTACTCGGCCCTCGAGCGTATTTGCGAGATGGTCGACTACATTGAGGCTACCGCCTCTTCTCACTCCCGAGCTTTCGTTATCGAAGTCATGGGCCGCCACTGTGGCTGGTTGGCTTTGATGGCCGGTGTTGCGACCGGTGCTGACTTCATTTTCATCCCCGAGAAGCCTAGAGAGGAGAACTGGGAGGAAGACATGTGCGATATTGTGAAGAGGGTGAGCGCGCGGTCAAGCAACGTAGTGAAACCAGCAAGACTAACAAGCCCCAGCACCGAAGCTTTGGAAAGCGCAAGACCATTGTCATCATCGCCGAGGGCGCCAAGGACAGCAATGGCAAGAAGATCACGGCGGAGATGGTCAAGGATCTTCTGGCAGACAAGGACGGACTTGCTCTGGATACCCGCGTCACAACCCTCGGCCACGTCCAGCGTGGAGGTACCGCCGTGGCTTACGACAGAATGTTGGGAACGCTGCAAGGTGTTGAGGCCGTCAAGGCCGTCCTCGAGGCCACTCCCGAAACCGAAACCTGCTTCATCGCCATCACCGAAAACCAAATTGTTCGGAGACCTCTTATGCAAGCCGTCAAGGACACCAAGACGGTCGCAAAGGCTGTAGAAGAAAAGGATTTCGACAAGGCCATGTCTCTCCGCGACGCCGAGTTCTCCGAGATGTTCAACTCTTACAACTTGACCACGAACGTCAGAGTAGACGACCATCATCTTCCTGAGAAGGAGGTCAGTGCTCCCCGGTACGGCGGATGAGATGATGCTGACGGGTTTACAGAGAATGAAGATTGGCTTCATTAACGTCGGCGCGCCAGCTGGTGGTATGAATGCTGCGGTTCGCGCCGGTGTTGCGTACTGCCTTTCCCGCGGTCACGAGCCGGTCGCAATACACAACGGTTTTGCCGGCTTCGCGAGACATCATGGTGATAAGCCGGTTGGTGCGGTTCGTCCGTTTGACTGGCTTGACGTAGACAGCTGGGCCAGCAGGGGAGGATCTGAGATAGGAACTAATCGAGAGCTCCCCTCCGAATCTGGTATGGAGCTCATTGCGAATCTCATCGAGAAGTACGAGTTCGACGCTCTCTTCCTCGTCGGTGGGTTCGAGGCCTATCACGCAGTATCGCAGCTGCGTAAAGCCAGGGAATTGTACCCCTCCCTTTGCATTCCCATGGTTCTGCTACCGGCCACCATCTCAAACAACGTTCCCGGTTCCGAATACTCCCTGGGATCCGATACTTGCCTGAATGAGTTGGTTCAGTACTGCGACAAGATCAAGCAGTCCGCTTCTGCAACCCGTCGCCGCGTCTTCGTCGTCGAGACTCAGGGCGGCAAGTCCGGTTACATCGCCACGCTCGCCGGTCTCAGTGTTGGCGCGAGCGCCGTCTACACGCCAGAGGAGGGTATGGACCTTGAGATGCTGGCCGCGGACGTTCGCCATCTGCGCACCGTGTTCGCCAAAGACAAAGGCCAGACATCTTCTGGTCGATTGATCCTCATCAACGAGAAGGCCGACGATGTCTTCAACGCCAAGCTCATCGCCGACATTATTCGCAAGGAGGCGCGCGGCAGATTCGAGTCACGCGACAGCATCCCTGGACATGTTCAACAGGGTGGCGTCCCGTCACCAATGGACAGATGCCGTGCCGTCAGATTGGCCATCAAGTGCATGCAGCACCTGGAGGAGTTCCAGCCCAAGTCGCATAACAGGTGTAAGAGGGACCCCATGAGCGCCTCTGTGATAGGAATCAAGGGCGCCAGCGTCATCTTCACCCCAATCCTCGACCTCGAGGATCACGACACAGACTGGAAGAACCGCAGACCGAAGGAGGCCCACTGGGCGCACATGATGGAGATTGTCAACATGCTCTCCGGCAGACCCCACCACAACAGGCCAGAGGAAAGCCTTACGGGACTGAAGTCCAAGGACGTCAAGAGAGGTCTCGAGGCATGAGACGGACAAGAGTATAGGGCAGAGAGTAGAGACAGCGTTGGTATAATCCAGGGAGAATATGAAGAACAATGGGTGGTATTTGAAGGGCGCGTCGGGGTTCGGCTTTGATTACCTAGGTAAACTTACGAAATGCATTTTTATTAGACTCTCACCGGCTGCGAGGATGTTGCGAGACGTTGCTTTAGACGCATGCTTAGTGTTGCGCCTCGTGAGCTTAACCCGCCTCGCACAAGCCCTGCGAAAGGACCTAGCCCCTGGCCCTGGACAACCATGGACGTAATCACCGACAGAAAACGAAAGGACTGGCGCGTCTTTCCTTTCCGAGGCTGTTTTCCCGTCCAATGAGATGGTTGCCAGGATCCAGCAATATGAATTCTGGTCAGACGACGGCTTAGTCCGTCCGTTCATCGCAACGAAAACCGACACTCCGGAATCCAGGACTGGGAAGCGGTTGCGGTAGGATCTCGTTCGAACAATCCTCAGCACTGGAGGTCCTGGGCCACCAGGTAGATCGGAACCCCGTCTGATAGCCTAATCCGGGAAGTTTTTCGGTCGAATAGCTCGTTCTTTCGGGGCCTTCAGTCTTATAAGGAGGCAGGGCTGGAACTAAGCGATACTGCATGGGTGGTGCATCAGCGTTACATGCTACGTTGTGCTTATGCGAGAAGAGGCGACATATGTGCCGGATTTTTGACCTCCTTAATGATGCAGCGACCATCGCCGAGGGGGACCAACAGTACCCAGTCATTCTCTCTCAGCGACCGTAGTTGTAGTCAAAATGGGGTTTCGTCAACGAGAAGACGTGCTGAGAAGAAGTGTGTAGCTGCTGCGATGGAATCATGGACGTCCAGGGACGATTTGGTGGTTTGGGCCACAGTGATGAAATCTTCATGGCCGGTGATCCTTTAGCATTCGTCAACACAGGGCTGAAGAACTTCGCATGGCCAACAACCTTGTTCTGAGGCCGGTTCATAGACCGTGGGAATCGGGATGAGATCTGTGACGTGTAGGTCTTATTCCACATCGGAGTCTCGTATCTCTCCCGCCTTCGAGTCGGTCAGCGTGTGAGGCGGTGTTGCCATCAGCACTCCTCACTATAGTAAACAAACCCCCCCTTGTCTATGGAGACCGGGTTAGCTCAGTAAGCGACCAGACCCCATCTCCCAGTGCTCCAGTAGGGCGGGCTTGGGTTGAAGCGACGTCGCCGGGTCGTATCTCGTAAGAAAAGACCGAGTGTAGTAAAAAGGAGGAGGCGAAGCTGGAGGGGGTTTCGGGGCTTAGTTGCTCCTGGGATCAGAAATGGGCTGGGCGTGGAGTTCATGCTGCGCGAAGTAGGCGCTCGCATTCTGTCCTTGTCCAGACGTGGGAGGATATCTAGGCGCGGTAGACGTGTTAGAGTTTGGCGAACTCAAGTTCAATGCTTCCTGGGTATCCCTTCCGTGATACACGGCTACTCGATTCCTGAGAACTTATTGCCCCCCCTCCCGAAACAAGTTCAATAACGTCGTCACGCTTGGCGGAAGAACAGTCATAGCGAACCTTCCCTATCGATCGAGCACTTGGCGGGGAGGAAGTGTTTCGAGATGTTCATTACCTCGAACTGCGGCATCTGCTTGCCTTTTTAAACGGACTTTTTGGGCTGAGCTCGGTTTGACAAAATTCGAAATGCGCACATTTGGCCTTGGACTGGCTGCATTCGGTGGAATCAGACCCGCTGCACTTTGCGAAGACCAAGGTCAGCGGCGATTTGCCCGTTCAGAGCTGTGCCATAAGCTTGTCATCCAACTTCAGTGTCTATAAACTGCACAACACACCTGAATATACTAGGCTCAAGCGTTGATGCAAGCCAGCCATATCTGGACGACGTCTCCAACATGCAAAAGAAGGTGAAATTATGACAGTGGAGCACTCAGGCAGATTAGCGCAAAGGGTTTCCCCGGTCTCGTCGTGAGACCCTTGATCGCAGGCTAGCCTTATTTGTCAATCCTTTTTAAGCCGTCTCTTCTGAGGTAACAGCTAGGATTCCTGCCAATGAATTGCCGCGACTTTGGGGGTTCGTTGCCATGTCAGCAACATGAAAGATTGGGGGGGGCTGAACTGGCTGAGGTCTCGCTGAACCAACAAGCGGTCGATGCAGAGGATCCGCCTCTTCCAGAATCAGCCGGCAGTGGTATTGCTAGATCGACAGAGAGGCGGTCGAGCTTCCCGGGTTGGGCATGGGAGCACATCTAGACGACCTGCCGCGGTGGAGCCGGGATGCAATTGCTGAATGATTTCCCCAGGACGAGATTGATAAACCCAGCAACCCCCGGGACGGCGCGGCCTAGTCCTTCGTGCTCTGTGCTCCTCCTGTCTGCAGACATTTCATCTCGACTGCCAGGTCTCGTGTACGTCCTTCTCATGAGTTGGGTGCTTCCGACTGGTCCAATCAGTCGCTCAAAGTCTGAACGTCTCTCTGTGTCGGCCAATCCATTTAATAAAGAACAGCGATAGTGCGATCCGCGTTTCAGACCGTCCTGGCGGCGCCGCTCCTCTCCTCTCCGGCATCATGTTTTACGTCTTGGTGGACAGAGCCCAGCCCTCATCTGGCGATGCAAGATCCCGCCAGTGGCAAGATTTTGCACAGCGCCTGCAACAGCAATTCAACGCCCATTCTCCCTGCGGATGGGAAGAAGGTCTTGAGCCTGCTGAGAAGAGCACGAAGTGGCTCCGCGCTCGCTGGCGCCGGTTGGTACGACACTGCGAAGATGCAGACCTTGGTGGGTGTACTGGGAGCCGCAGACACGGTTGTTGCTGACGTTTCTGTGCTAGGCATCGATATTCTTCCAGACGGAAGACGGCTCCATCGCCAACGGCTACTTCGAATGCGACATGGCAACGGGACACTACTCCACAAAAGGCGAGTACACAATCTCCGCAACGGCTAATGCCAAATCCATTCATCCCGAGACGGGTTTAGCGGTCGAGTTGCTGGGTGCGGAAAACGGGTACCGTGTCTTCTTCCATGACGAGGACCAGAGGGTCAACGTCTTGTCGTACACCACAAAGACCGACTGGCAATGGATGGGTCGCGTTTCGCAGGATGAGGCAGCCTCGATGGCGTTGTCTTCTGTGCACTCGGGTCAGCTGAATGTGTCCGTCGTCTTTCCCAAGGATTCAGAGAACCTCGAGATCTCGAGATGCTTCAAGGACGATACTTGGCGTCTTGGTATGGACCCTATGCATTTCGAATGGACGAACGCATTTGAAAGGCTAACGAAAGCGAAGCCACGCTGCCTCAACCACTGAAGAACGACACTTTAACGAACAGCACCGACGCGGGAGAGATTCTCCTGGATTCCTCTCTCGCGCCAAATTTCAGGATGGGGGCTTGGGCAAGTAACCGCACGAACTTGGCTGCTTCTATCGATCGATCGTACGTGAGGGGTATCTTCTACCTCGGAACGGACTCCAAGTTGCACCAAATTTCGAACATCAACTATGAGTGGACAGTGATGCCGGAGCAAGACCCTCGACTGTAGCCTGTCGCTGACGAGGCGGGAGGCTCGCTGGCGGCAACAATCAACTTGGGTACCAACGAGATATGGCTGTGGTACCATGCGAACGACAGCGTGGTGCAACTTTACCATGGCTCCGACGGCCTCTGGACTGAAGGGAGCGTGGTTCCCAGTTTTAATGCAACTCAGTCGGCTGAAAATGATCCAGCAAACACGGCGGCGCCGACAGCAACATCGAGTGCGACTGCACAACCGCTGGTCCTCTCCACGGAAGCTAAAGCCGGTATCGGAATTGGTGTTTCCGTGGGAGTTGTCGCTCTGGTTGGTGTTGGTGTAATGTTCTTCGTGCGAAGAAGGCGACAACGGCTGTCCTTGGAAGAGGCTCGCCAGAAGGAAATGGAAGCTGTCACTCGACAGGAGTCCGTTGGCAACAGCAGTACCGGAGCTGGCGGAGTGGGGCCGTACAAGTTGTCCGGAAACGTGGAGTGGAGTACGGAAGGCCCGACAGAGAAGCTTGGGGTGCAAATACTGCAGGCGGACACCGGAGCGCCGCGACAGGAGCTCGCAGTTGGCGAAAGGTATTAGCTTTCTGGAGAAAGCCATTTGGGAGAAACGGATGCGACAGGGCAAAACGGCGCGAGAATGAGGGGTTGGAGAGAGGCGCAGGCGCCGACACATCCGCAATGAGGCTGTGAGCCGGAGCCGGAGCCGAACGATGCACGGATAACGACCACTTTTAATGACTTGATACCATAGCTCTATTTCCGTCCTTTTTCCAGAGAGAGTGCATTGACCACATTGAAAGATCGTCTGATATGGACGGCGGCTCGTCCGTCACAAACGCCTAGCATACTTTGGTCCTTAGCCGGAACCTGGTCCATTGAGTTCGCAAAGCTTTGGAGGCTTCGGTTTCAGCTTCCCGCTCATCACGAAATTACTTCCATGAACCAGGGTCGAATAAAGGGGAACCTAGCCGCGCCTGCTGAGAGCTAGAGTTATGTAGGATGGAGCTGTTTCCAGCGATGTTGTGTGCGGTACAGTCACAGACGGCGGGTTACTGGCGCCGACTTGCGACGAAAGGCGACGCCGAACTACGGCTGACGAGATAGCCCAGCTCAAATGTTGGGGGCCTGCCGGGGTGAGAGCAAGGTAGCCGGAGTCTGCTGAATGGCGCATCGTAGCCGCTGGCCAATCAAGAGCCGAGAAAGGTAGAGAGGCACTTGTCCCGGAGAGGCAGAGATAGCATTTTTGAAGTGTGCAAGCCGGGCTGTGTCTCATGGTGTGGGAGGTCACCATCTGCGGGAGTGACTCGTGGATTGGCCTGATGATGCCCTGTCGCTCGAAAGGGTCCCCGAGGTTGTCAGGTTAGCCCAATGGACGGCGAGCTCGAAATCATGTCCTAGTCCGTTACGGGTCGGCGCGAATGAAATGGAGGGTCGAAAGACCAGATTGGACAGCGACGAGGTGGGCGTTTGTCTGCTGGGCGGACAATGGAGCGACGGAGCTTGTGTTCGGGCCAGACAGTTGACAGCTGGGCCGGACCTGGCGATCAGGCTGAAGCGAGAGCAGCGATATCCTGGTCCGACCGGTGAAGACAGAACCCAACTGCGGAGGTCATGGCAGCAAGTGGCGGAGGCGACAAAGAGAATCGCACGAACTGTTGCTACAGTTTGGTAAAGCACTTTGAGCCGAGATCGTTGAGGTCGTGGTATAGCTTCAAGGGGTTTAAGGGACAAGGGAATGCAACGCGATGATGGAAAGCTTCAGTTTGGAACAGGGAAAACGGGCCCAGGAGCAGGGTGAAGACGGGCTTCAGGGAGCATCCCCGGCAGTTAGTAGGAATCTGGCATTGGGTTTGAGGTGTGGGAATTGGCAGTTGCAGCGGCAAGCGGCAAGCGGCAGCTACGTCGAAAGGGAACGAGAGAGGATGGGCAGGGCAGGGCTGGGCCGAGGGACGTGGATGGTGAAGACGTCGGGCGGGAGAAGCGTGAGCTCGAGTGTGTGGATGCAGAATTGCGTCAGTGTGCTTTTGGCGATGGACTGCAGACGAAGTTGGGCTGGGCACTGGGAACGGAGGGAACACCAAGGTACCTCCTTAGGAAAGAATCTAAAGAGGGGGAAGCTCCTCCTGCTCGCCCACTCTCACCTCAAGGTCGGGCAGTTGCTAGTCATGGTGTCTGGCTTGTGATAGGAAAGATGAAAAAGATGGATACTGCGTGTCTACCTACCCATCTAAGGTACCTTCCTCAGCTCACCTGGGTAGGTACGTATTGTTTAGTTCAAGGTTGTAAGCATGGGCCCCATGTTTACGTCGTCTTAGTACACCTCTCCCGGGGTTTCAAATGTTAGCGTGTGAATTGCCCCACGATACTATACCCAAACGGCGCAAGATTAACGTAGTACTAGTACTTTTAAATCAGTATTATTTATATAGTATATTTAGTAGCGAATACTACTACTACCTGACTTGTTAGTAATTGGTGGACCTAGCGAGGTCGCTATGCGGGTAGGTAGGTATTAGGGTTAGTGGTGGTGGTAGTGGGAAAAATATCCGCCCTCTCTTTCGGCGTTAGTAGGTGGGCTTCGGCTTTTATATTAGAAGTCACTTTCCTTAGAATCCTATAGAAATCGGGCGAAAATAATAGGGTTATGACTTTAGTAAAAAACCCCGGTTATGAGATAGGGACTAGTGGGGCAATTCACTGCGCTAACATTTGAAACCCCGGGAGAGGTGTATAGCTTCTTCCCGCTCTTTCCATAATTAGGACTTGATCACAGTCCCCCCCCTGTTTCATTGACTTCCCAGTAATAGTAACAAAGACCTAAGTGCCGTACTTCAGTACCACCTCTGGGCAAGCATCTAAGGGCGTGATAGTTTACTAAAAATAATTAGGATTTAGGCTAAGTTATAGAGCTACTAGTTAGCTAAAAAAAACAAATATTCTACTTCTTTCGAGGGACTATACTAGAAAGGGCTAGAACCGATAGGAACCAGAAAGATAACAAATAATATAGCTCTACTTATAAATAGATAAGAATATTAAAAGTAAGCTTAAAAGATATATAGAATAATTCGCAGATCTAATTAAAAGAGATACTCCCTATTAGGTATAGATTTACTAAGAAATTACTAAAAAACGAGGTATAGGGTTATTAAGGTACTAATAATAATAATAATAATACTATTCTCTCTATTATACTCCTCTCCTCTATACTCTACTTTATAGTCTTCTTATAATAAGTCTATATATTAAGGGAGTTTTTTAAAAGTTATATAGCTAAGTCTATCCTATTTTATTCTAATTATCCCCTTAAGACTTTTTATAATATTATAAAGGAGAGTCTTAAAAAATAAATAAAACTACTTTATAGAAATAGTAAATAAACTCTATTTATAGATCTAATCTATTAATAATATCTTCTAGGTAAGTAATCTTATTATTAAGAAGTCCCTTAGGTTTAACTATCTTCTACTATAAGTTATATCTTAATAATAGCTTTATTACCTCTTCCTTTTTATTATACTCCTTATCTTACTCTAATCTTTAATATAGCTAAAACTACTTACCTTATTATACTAGGTATAAGAAGTTATAATAATATACTCCCTTAGGCGTATTCTACTTAATCTAATCCTATTAGTTAACTCTCTACTAGATATAGCTTATATAGCTATAGTTATACTTATTTAAAGGATTAAGCCTCTTAGGATATAATAGTATATCTATAAGTATAGTTCTTAGGTATAGCTTAATAGTTATATTATAACTTAGTATCTATAAGACCTATAACTAAAGCTAATATCTAAGGTATTTAAGCTTATTATCTAGTATTTTAAATAAAATAGACCTAGATAATACTAATAATTTATAAATAGGTTAAGGAATATCTACTATAGGAGATAGCGTAATATTATTATTATTTCTAAAGTCTATTATATTATTATCTATAAGTAAAGGAGTAGGAGGGTATAAAGAGAAGAAAGGTATTTTCTTAAAGTCTTCTTAGCTTAATAGGGTATCTTATAGAGCTATACTATTATTAATAATTAAATTATAAAACTCTATAATAATTATAGATATATATTAAATAACTAAAGGGATTTTAAAGTTAGAGAATAATACGCTATTACTTAAGGTTATATTACTAAAACGTAGAGATAGTAATCCTTCTTAAATTAGAGCTCTAGCTTATTTAATATATTAGAGATTATATATAAATCTATCCCTCTATTAAACTAAATTAACTATATAGGTATTAATTAATAGGAGCTTTTAGAGTTATAGAGGGGCTCCTATTTTATAATACTATATATTAAGGTCTTATATAGCTTTAATAAAGCGCTAATTACTATTCTAGTTCTATATAGAGTTATAATAGAAGTAGTAGCTAGTTAACTAATCTATAAAAATCGCAGCCTAGTAATAATTACTATAGTTTAATAAAAAGAAAGCCCTAGTAATATCCTAGAGATTCTTTACCTCTTCTTTTTTAAGCTTTATAAAAGCCTTATTAATTTCTTTCCTAAGTTACTAGGCTAGCTTATAGATTAGGGTATAGATATAATAAGGGTAGCTCTTAATTATAAATATAAAAAGGGCTATAACCTCTAAATTATCTAACTCCTCTTCTCTTATTAGCTTCCCTTATATATTATAAAGGTCTAATAAATATTCTACCTAGGCTAAAGTTATAATAGATAACTTTCTACTATACTAAGTTATTAAGTAATTTATAGATTCTTAGTTCTATTATATATATTATAGGACTACTAGTATAGGCTTATCTTTATTTAATATAGGGTTCCCTTTAGGTCTTATAATATTAAATCCTACTAAGGTATTAATAGGGCTAAATATAATATCTCTTAGGGTAATAGGGGCTAAGTAGGGTAATATAGATAATTTTATAGACCTAGGGTAGTTAAGATATTTTATAAAGTTAGCTAGTTATTATAAGTTATAATCCCTTTTCTACTTCTTATAGTTATTCCTTCTTTCTACGTTTTAAATATTTAGTTCTTTTAATAATCTTTCCTCTCTATCTAACTCTTCTAGATTAGTAAGAACTATTAAACTAGTTTATAAATTAATATCTATAGGTACTAGCGGGTTAATATCTATTCTATTTAGAGAGGAAACCTCTAGGTTTATAAATTAAGGGGTATATTTAGCTATCTAATATTTAATATCTTCTTAAGCTATCCTTTTCTTAATATCTTTATCTCTTAATTTAAAGTATTAATTATATAGAATTCTATCTATCTTTAGTTAGGTCTAGCTTCTTTTAGGAGGTA
>JAVHLU010000792.1:0-46023 GCA_036785755.1 Colletotrichum ledebouriae | reverse complement strand
AACGACTTTACTTTATTATCTCTTTTATTAATAGGCTTATTAATAGGTTATTTATTAATATACCGCTTTATATTTAAGTATTTCAAGGGATACTACGTAGTTAGGCGCTTTTCTAGCTATAGCTATATCTAGGGGGGTATATTATAATACTTTTAGTATCGCTTATTCCTAGCGCGGTATATAACTAATATTAGCTCTAGAGTAACCTTATTCCGGGGTCGTTCCTCTAACCGTGGTTATAAGCAACTACGTTATAGCTACTCTTGTTATAATAGATCAAGCTCTTTAGTAACTATAAATGTGGCCCTATAGGACGTTTCTCAACAATTTGCCTACTACTCGCCCTCTAGTGGGGTGGTTCTGAGTACGCATGGGATAGCGGGCCGATGATCGCTCTTCTCGTACTCTTCGCTGTCAGTCTCATTGGATTTATTGCCGTGCAAGTCTGGAAAGAAGACCAAGCTGCTCTGACTCTCGACTGATGAAAATGCGAAACGTCGCATTCGCATGCTTCTATGCCGCGTGCCTCGACGCGGCTTACTACACCGCTGACATCTGGTTGCCCATCTGGTCCCAAGCCATAAAGGGCGACTCGGCCAGAGAATCTGGCATCAGGCTAGTTGCGTGTGTTGGTGGTGAATTCTTGCTGCTCTGGTTGCCGGGTATCTCGTCACTCCCACAGGCTGGTACAACCCTTTCATGTTAGTAGCGACAGTCGTTTCGGCCATCGGTCTTGGCCTGATGACCACATTCGAACTCGACACCGGCTCGAGCAAGTGAATTACTTACCCCATCATTGCGGGAATCGGAGTTGGCACAGGCACTCAGCAGCCGATGATGGGGGTTCAGTCAACACTGTCCCTCCCTGACGTACCTGCTGGAACCGCAGCCGTTAGGCTGTTCCAGAATCTTGGCCCAGCCATACTTATGTCCGTTGCCAACTCTGTCTTTGCGAATAGCCTCAAGAGACTTTTGGATGGCACAGAGGACTTGAGATGGGCGCTACAAATCTGAAAGAGATGGTTCCAGCAGAGCTACTCGATGCTGTTGTCAAAGCGTATAATCGAGCTCTCCAAAAGACCTCCAAGTTGCCCATGGCGGTAGGGATCATCTCTATCGTTGGTGTTTTTGGCATGAAATGGAAGAAACTGCCAAGATGAGGGCAATACAGAAAAGGCTGTCTTGTGTGGCATTGGTTCCAGTAGAAATTTGTAGAATCTGCACGTAAAGATGCACTCCACTAGTCGATCTGCCAAGCGACTGCTTTCTCCTGCGGAGGGCACTCGATCTTGACCTCCCTCGCTCCATCCCGAAACACTGACTTACAAGGTTCCGAATATCTTCGGGGCAAAGACCAGCTCTTGTCATAGTGATGATACGCGCCATATCCCCGCCTTGGCCGCTGGAGAGCCTGCAATGACGCCTGTCACGACGAGCTTGCTTACGCTGCTGAGGTCAAATCCATAATTCATAATCGGATGATGGCTAATCTTGAGCTTGCTTGACGTGTCGTCAAGGGAGAGACCGTTGAGATTCATGATATGACGTCCCTGGAGCATGTCTTCATACTGCTGGGCGACTGGAAGCCCATCGTTGCCAAGATAGTTCTTGAGGCCTTCTAGGCATTGCTGAGAGCGGATAGTCTCGCCTCTTCTGCAGCTCCTTGATATATCGATCATGGTTTCGTCAAGAGGTCCCATCGTTCAGTATGTCTTCGAAGATACAGATTTAGGAAGAGAAGGTAGGCCAGTCCGCGCTTGTAGCAGATCCACTCTGCGTATTAGTCAGTGAATATCGTGATGCCTTCAGCATCGCCTGTTCCTAGCGCGGCATATAACTAACGTTAGCTCCGGAGCGACCTTTTTCTAGGGGTTATTCCTCTAACTATAGTTATAAGTAACTATATTATAGCTACTCTTATTATAATAAAATAAGCTCTTTAGTAACTATAAATATAGCCCTATAGGATATTTCTTAATAGTTATAAGCCTAGCTCTAACTAGACCCCTAATTACTATTTTAAAATAAGCTTTTATTATTAAAAGTACTTATTAAAACTTCCTCTCTCTTATTCTTTCTTTCCTCCTTATTATATATTATTCTCTATTATTATAAACCCTCTATTTCTAAATAACCTTAATTATAATATCTTCTACTACTACTATTATAATATTATACTACCTAACTATATATAAGGACTTCGCTACTTAATATATAATAATCTAAGCTAAAGCCTAAGCTACTAGAGTTTAGAAGTATATTAACCTAGATAACCCTAAGGGACCTTTATACCTAAGCAAGACCTTATTAGAAACCCTAACTCTTAATATATATATCGCTAAGTAAAACTAGGATACTAATACTTAGTACTTATAAGAAAAGAGCGCTTATAATTAATATATCGCTCTATTTAACTAAGAGGCTCTAAAAGAGGCTATTACTAATACTACTTCTAGGATTACTCCTAAGTCTATTACTAGGATATATATAATAAACGAATTATAACCCCTTTAGCCTCTAGCTACTTTAGTTCTAATTAATAAGAATACTATAGGTATATAGGAATAGTACCTAGAGTATTTTTATTTACTTATTATATAAGAGTCTAAGTAAACCTATAAGGACTAAGAGTTTAAATAGATTAACTATTTAGTTATAGAGACTATTACTTATAATATTATTATACCTATATATATAGAACTTCTTACTAAAGGGGATATAACTCTTTATAGCTTTATTATTAATTTTAAATATTACTATATTCTAAGTAAAGCTAGTATCCTTATTACTATTTAAGAGGAGTATATCTAAATCCTAGAGAAAGTAAATAGGAGTATTAATCCTAACGCCTAGATTAAGGATTTTAGGGGCATCTACTTCTATATTACTTAGCTTAAGCTTCTTAAAGTAAGTAGTACCTTTATTTTAAAAACTTTTCTTTAAGTAGTAAGTTATTACTTTATACTTACTTAAACTAATATAAAGATTATAAATATCCTTAAATAAGAGTAAATAGGGACCCCGGTCTCTAATATAAGCTAATATACTAATATATTTAAAGACCTCTTATATAAGGATATATTCTACTCGAGGTTATAAGGATAAAGCGCTAGGGCTTTTATAATACTAGCTAGCTATATAGATAAGGCTAACCTATTAAGTATTCCTATAACTAGTAACTTATTTAGTAGTAAATAGTACCTATATAGGTCGAGCTATTAATAGCTAAGTATTAATTATAATTACTTAGAAGCTACCTTAACTAGATATTACTAGAAAAGCCCTTATATATTAGTAATAAATATATAAGTAGCTTAGATCTATAACTAGTTAAATAATAACCTATGCTTTGCTAATCTTTATATTAATCTTACTTATAAGGGCTAGCTACGTACTATACCCTTTAAGAATAAAAACTACTAAAATAATAAGGGGGGTAATAAAGGTTTATCTAAGAAATCTAATATAGCCCCTAGCTACCTTATTAATATAATAATAGTTACTTTTTATATAGCCCTCTTAAATAAAGTTAAGGATAATATAGTTAACTTAGATAAAGAGTACCTAAGTATCTTTATAACTCCCTACTTAAGACCCTATATATTATATAAGTCTATAGTCCTAGATAACTATAGAAAGATATACCTTATAAATAATAAGTCCCTACTTATCCCCTCCTTAATTAGATATTATAATAGAGAACGGGTTAATTCTAAAATAGCTTTATACCTAATTATTATAAAGGGTATATAAATTATTAAGAATACTCTTAATAGCTTAAAAAGTATAAATATAGAGGACCTTATACTCTATAATATAGGATATATAGAGAACTTTTATATTAATATTATTTCTAAAGTATTACTTTAGAATATCTAGTATCTAGTATTTAGAATATAATGATATATTTTACTTTAGAACCTATAAGAATAGTATTATAATTAAGAAACTTATTAGGAAGGTAAACCTTACTTTTCTTAAATATAAGCCTCGTTCCTTATACTCTATTCCTAAGTAGATCCCCTAAGGTATTAATATTATTATTAATAATATAAACTATATACTTATAATATATAAGTATACCTCTTTTATATTACTATTAGACTAGAGCGACGATATAATACTTTAGCACTTTTAAAGTAGGTACCTTAGCTCTAAGGCTCTAGAGTAGCTAGTATATACTACTCGGGGGGTAAGGATTAAAGGCCTAACACGCCTATAGTACTAATACTATATAGTTATATATACTAAATAGCTTATTTTAAGACGAATATTAGAAGATAAAGTAATACGCCCTTACTATAGAATTATATAGGATCTCTTTAACTACCCCGAAGGCTTTAACTAGAACTAGTAGCTCCTTATTATTAAGGATAAATATACTAGTTAGCTCTTTATATTTCTATATCTTAATAAGACCTATAGTAGCGTTATACTCGCTCTATATGCTTTTAAGTAATAGGTATCTTAATAGAAGGGACTTTCTATTTATAAGATTAGATAAGATATTAAGAGGTTAGTAATTTCACTTATAAGCTATATAAGATATAAGGATTAGACCTATATAGAAGGAATAGAGGTTAAAACGACCCCTTAATATATAAAGGAACTAAATAGTAGAAGGGAATAGGCTAGTTAGGAAGTTATAACTTAAATAATTAAGATACTCGCTATAGCTAGCTTACTTATAAAACTATAGGCTAAGATAGTACTAGTAGTAATAACGCTTTATAATATAAGCCTACTTAAGTACTATAACTAGCGTTTACTACTATAGATCGAAGAGGAGTAGTTCTACTAGTACTTTTGCTAGTAGTAACCTAATAATAGAGCAGCCCTAACCTATAACCTTTACCCTTACTAGGGATATATATACGCCTATAGCTACTATATATACTCCCTTAAGAGGGAACGAGAGAGAGGAATTAATAAGAGAGACTTTAAAGTAGTACTATGGGGATATATTAGATACTTAGTAGGATATATTCTAAATACCTATAACTTATATAGGGTCTAGATCCCTATATTATAAATAGTTATTATTATATAAAATATAATATTTAATAAATAGACTTTCTATATAAAGGATAAGGTAAAAGAGGCTATCTTAGAAAACGTTATCTATAAGATAGTAGAAGAGATTAAAGAGCTTATATTATAAGTTAACTTTAAACTTTAGATCCTAGGCGTTATAAATAAGAATAAAGCTATATTAATACTTATAACTAAATAGTTACTTATATTAACTCTTATTCTTATAAGTAAGTCTCTAAATAGAATAATCTTAAAACTTCTAAAGGGATAGGTAGGTTAAAAGGGGGGGTAGCTATTATCCCCTAATCCTATACTAGAGCTAGATAAAAGCCTAGCCCTAATAAATAGAGTAATAAGCGTAATATATATATTAGAAATAAACTATATATATAAAGCTATTAGGGAAGTTAATTCTAAAGGGGGACGGATTAAGGATTATATTATAGTTAAACTACTCTCTACTTTATAATATATTTCTAAAGTAGGTAAGAGTAATAGGAATAAACCTTTAGATAGGAAGCTTTTAAATCTACTAGTATAGCTATACTAGGATAGAGAGGAGAGAGCTAATACTAAATAGAGGTCTAACTAGGTATATAATTAAGAGAGCTATAGCTAAACTCGTTAAAGCTAATAACTATATAATCTATTACCTAGTAACCTATAACTAGGAATAATAGAGAGCGAATCCCACTCTAGTTACTAGTTCTTACTATAGTATTATATAAAGCGGGAGCGGGTATCTAGCTTCTTTAAGACTTTTATACCTAATTAGTAGAAGGCCTTTTTAGAAGCTAGTATAGGGTATTATATGCTCTATAGCTATATTTATACCGCTATTTATAGCGCAAAGCCTACTTATATAACTATAATAATCTATAAACGTCTTACTACTAATAACCTTACTAAGCTACTATACTTATAAAAGGAACTTTTAAACCTCCTATAAGCACTCCGAACTTACTTTAAAGAAGTAACTAAGGTTAAGATAGGTAAATTATAATAGATAGATATATAGCGCGTTATTAATTAAGAGATAATAATAAAGAGACTAATCCCTTTAAAGTAAGTATTTACTTATAAATTTAATAAGGATAATATCCTCGACTAGTATAAAGTAAGGATTTATATTTAAGGCGATTAGTAAGAGAAGTTACCCCTTAAATAGACTTATATAATAACCCTCGCTACTTATACCTTTAGGGTAGTAATAGTAATTACTATATAATTTAACCTTAAAGTTAAATAATTTAATATTATTAATACGTTCCTAAACGCTTCTTAGGACCTAAATAAAGACTTAATTATTTATAAGTTACTAGATGGCTTTAAGTAGCTTAGAAAGTATATTAAACTACGCTACGCGCTCTATAAGCTAAGGGACGCGCTATTACTCTAGTATAAGGAGTTCTCCTTAACCCTTTAGGACTTAGGCCTTATATCTATAAGTAAAGACCTATATCTCTTCTAGTTAACTAAGAAGAGGGTCCTTATTATCTTCTATATAAATAACTTCCTTATTCTATTTTATAAGAACTACGAAGAAGTAGTATAAAAGGTAATTACTAGCTTAAAAGAAGTATATAAGTTAAAGGAATAAAGCCTAGTTAAGTACTATCTTAGAATTAAGGTTATTTATAACTAAGCTATATAAAAGATATACCTTTCTTATAACTAATATATTAAGTAGGTTATAAAGAAGTTCGATTTACTTAACTTAAGAGCGCTAATAATACCCCTTTTAAACCTACTACTCCTAAAGAGTAAAATAGTAGTAATACTATTAGAGTTAAAGAGTTTCTAAGAGAAGATTAGCTCTATACTCTATATTACTATTATAATCTAACCTAATATTACTTTTATATATTCCCTACTCTTAAGATTCCTAACGAACCCCGCTCCTTATTATTATATTACTACTAACTAGGTTATATAGTACCTATATTATACTTATTACCTTATAATATACTTTAGTAACTTAGGGGGTAGATAGGTACTACTAATTATAAGCAACGCCTTATTTATAAATAATAAGGAGATATAGAGGTCGTCTTAAGGGTATATAATCTTACTCTTTAGAGGACTAATCTAATAGAAGGCTACTTAATAAGCTATAGTTATAATATTAATAATAAAAGCAGAGCTTCTAAGCCTTAAATATACTACTAAGGAGATAATCGCTCTTTAGAGGCTATTTAGGGATATCGCTCTTAAACTTAGTAATATCTAGAAGATTTACTATAATAACTAATAAATAATTCGTCTTATAGTAAGTAAAAAGGAATAGATCTTAACTAAGCTATAGTATATTAATATTTAGAATATATAACTATAATAAAAACACGCTAGAGGGTTGTTTAGCGTAGTATATATACTAACGAATAATATACTAGCTAATAGTCTTATAAAAGTTCTTAATTATAAGAAATTTAAATATTTCTATTTACTCCTTAATCTAAAAGATATATAGAGAATAATTATAATAAATAAGGGATGCTTTGAATAAGTATAAGAGGGCTAGTAGTATCTAATTTTTAATTAATTTATAGCTTATTACCTAGGGAGCCTAAAGTTACTCTTATAGGAGTAAAAAGAATATAATATACCCTAAAGAGCTACTTTAAAACGCTAATCTTTTACTACCTAACCTTAGAGGATTTACTTATACTAATCTATTAGAATATTATATAAGGGTAGTAATACCTCTAGTAAATATATACTAATAAGACTATTAACTATATAGCATACTATAATAGCTATATTACTAGTAAGTAGATAAGGTATAGGTATACCTATATTAACCGCTAGGGTTCTAAATAGAACTAGGGCGGGAGATAGAGCGATAACGCTATATATACTAGAACTACCTATTACCTTAGGAGCCCTACTTAAACCCTTATTATTATTACCCTTTTTTATTATTACGATCTCCTCCTTCTAGGTAATAATAGCCTCGTAGAGCGTAGCTCTCTAATAAGCGAGGGTTTATAGGTTATATTAGAAGATAGTTATAGAAATAAAGTATATATAAAACCTTACTTTTCTAATTACTAGGTTATCTAAAGTCTTAGCTTTAGTATATTAGTAGGTTATAATAGTAATAGGGGCGCTTATCTATTAATAAGGTACCTTACCCTTATAATAATAATTATACTTACTTACTATACTAGGTAAGTACTTTCTATCTAATAAGCCTAAGAGCTTACTTAAAATATACTAAAAATAGCGCTTATTAAATAGGGGTACTTACTCTACCTCTATACCTCTACTAGGGGGAGGAGGGCTAAGAGGGGGCTCTAAACTACTCTTATTAATACCCTCTTCCTTATCTAACTCCTTAGGGATTATAATAATAATAAGGTTAGTAATATTCTAGTATATAATTATAATAATAAAGAGATTATAACTTACTAGGAGCTATCCTCTTAGACTACCTAGGAGGGTAACCCCGGGGCTTCTTAGGCTATAAACCCTTACTCTTAGAGCTACTCTCTATAGTTTACTTCTACTTCCTTCTACTTATTATATAATATATTAGTATACTATATATTAATATTTAGAAGGAATAATATATATATAACTTTATTATTACTCTCTAGGGGAGGAGGGCGCGCCTCTCTGCCCCTAGCTTTATTCTTACCTTTAGTAATACGCGCCTTCTTAAGAGCTATAGCCTAGCTAGTCTTCTTTTTAGGAGGTATTTATAAATATATTAATATATTATAATAGCTTTAAGATCGTTATGCGATATAGGCGTATATACGCGCGCGTATATAATAAGGTTATTATTAGAACTAAAGTTAGATATACGTATAATTATTATATTATATATAGGGAAGAGTTAAGAAGGTAGGAGGGTAGCTAGGTTATTTTATATAGAGTTAATATAATAGTAGCTACCCTACTTAAGCTAATAAGAGATAATAGGTTCTACTACTATTAATAAGAGTTAGTAAATAAAGGGTATTATAATATTAATAGTAATAGTTATAAAGGTAGAAAACTATAACTATTTATACTTTACTTATACCTAATATAAATAACTTTACTTTATTATCTCTTTTATAAACAGGCTTATTAATAGGTTATTTATAGATATATTGCTTTATATTTAGGTATTTTAAGGGATATTATGCGGTTAGGCGCTGTTCTAGCTACTACTATATCTAGGGGGGTATATTATAACACCTTTAGTATTACCTATTCCTAGCGTAGTATATAACTAATATTAGCTCTAGAGCGACCTTTTTCTAGGGGTTATTCCTCTAACTGCGGTTATAAGTAACTACGTTATAGCTACTCTCGTTATAATAGAATAAGCTCTTTAGTAACTATAAATATGGCCCTATAGGACGTTTCTCAACAGTGAACATAATCTCAGCTGCCTCACGAACGTCAATGGAGATTTTCGGGCTGGTGCAGTAGCCCTGGAGATGATTGTTCACACTTTTGATGAGGAGATCTCTTCCCTGAAAGCCGAACCGATAAGGCGGAAGAACTCTAGAGTTTGGCGACACCTGATTTTTGGGAGCTAACCTCAATAAACCGGATGCAAACTCTAGGTATTACAAACCTTCAATGAACCACTCATTCTCGTAGCCATCTTCCTCTGGGCTAATCCTGTATCTCATGTGGGAACAGCAAGACCAGAGAATCATCCGTCTCATTCCTCATCACATTTTCATGCTCCAAATCATAACTCACATTAAAGCCACTCCCACCAAAGCCAACAACCGATTTGCAAATAAAGATGCAATAGGATTCTCCCGAGACCCCAGAAAAGGCCGACAACTGGTGAATAATACGGAACTATAAGCCTTGAGGCGGTCAAGATTCGGTATCAGGTTACTAAACCAGTAACAGGTAGCAAATCCGTCCTCATTCGCCGAGGAAATCTCAGGAAATGACTTGACAGGTCCAACCATGTAGACTGTGTTCCAAAGAGTATCCGCGAGACCGACGCTAACGATGGGACGCGTTCCCTCGTCATAGCTCCAAGTACATCTCGTAGACTCGGGAGCATCAATTGGGACATTCCACTTCAACCACATTGGTGAAAGTCTGGTCAGATATGAGCAGAGGTAAGAACCACTGGCCAACACCCTGCACTCCACCTTGGTCTCTGCGTAAGTCGATGCTTGAGCCCAAGGGGTGATAATATCAACGTGGACCTAGAACGAAAGTATCGCATCACCATGAGTCTTTCTGGCAAAAGACCTATGTTGATGTGTGTTGCGTTCTTCAGGGGGCAAGTCACGAAGGAGTACTAGGTGTCTTTGAAAGGGTAGAACGAGGACACTGATGTGTCCGCTTCGAACCTTGGGTTCTGAATTCGAAATAATACAGTTAGGCTGCTTACCCCCGCGTTATCAAAGCTGGGTTTAAGTTGTAGAGAGAGAATTAGATGCGATGGAAGCTGCATGGCGACCAGAAGAGCTGTGAAATGACGGTGACCTTTCTCATCTCTATGTGTTCGGCAAGCCTCTGTTATGATATGGCATGTTGCTAATTGAAGTATTCATAGTACGACTTTTGCTACTGACAGAGTCAGTTGTAGTCGGGTGGAGATTAACACGGCTCTCGCAAATACACTCGCTCTTTCAACAGATAGTTATCCGCACAAGAGCGGGGCCTGAATCAGGCTCCATGGACATCCGGGTGGTGAAATGCAAGGAATACCAATGTATTTCCAGAAATTGGGGAAAGCCAGTGTAAACTTCAGTTGAGAACTTCAACTGTGCTTCGAATCATCACTGACGAACCACTGATATAAAGTGAATGCAGGAACCTGCAACACGAAGAGTCTAGTGCATGGGGTTCGCGTTATTCTTCTCGCTCATCTTCACCCCAACGAAACCATATATTACCAGCCTGATCGTCCATTCCCGGAGCCATTTTTAAGGTTGCATACGAATCATCCGACAGTTTCCCCATCATCACCACTTCTCGTTCAACACACACAATCACACTATGCTCCTCATGGATCGACAGCCGAAGGAAGTACTTGTTTACGAAATCACGCATGGCAAGCATCACAGCCGGTACAAACGGCTTGATGAATGGTATCGTGTCTCCCTCTCTTTGAATCCAATCCACGTCTCTGATGATCCTTTTTCCAAGATCGAACCAATGCTCAGCAGCCATGAATTCTGATAGCGGGAGTTTGCTGGATTCTTTCGAATCTACGTGTAGACGGATTATCGACAAGGCGGCCACAGTGTTGGCGTTGTCGAGCTGGGCTGCGACTCTGCTAATTGTCGTATGCATATTCCAGGGGCGTCCGATCCCAGCCACTCTCAGTATCCTTTCGATTTTCAGGACTTGATTAATCCTTTCCCAGTCACCCATCTCAACTTCACGTTCTCTGTCTTCCTGAACAGCGACGTCAGGTTCGTCAACGTTTGAATTGCCATGTAAAGTATGCAGCGTGACTTGAAGTGTCGTGAGACGACTGAACATCTCCCCGTTGTATGCATCAACTTCCAGCACGTTGCTGTTCCTTTTGAGATAGTGCACCAAATAATGGTGATACCTCTCGACGAAGAATTCGCCCTGGAGGTCATCTAATACTCTCATTTCGCGTGAGTATTGCGGGTCTTGAGTTAGGCGCTTCCTAAGCTCCTCTTGGCCTTGTAGAATGGCCTCTTCAAGAGCAGATCCCACTGCTTCATTCAGCTGTTGCGCGTTCAGCTCTTGTTTTAGAATTTCGCAGCAAGTCAAGATGACTTGGATGCGCGCCTTGATTCCGTCGCCGATGTTGTGATTACGCGCTGCGGAGGCCAGATCGGGGCTTTGCGGATCTTGTACCCACGACTCAGCGTGTCGGAGTGCGTTGCCACGTCGAAGTCGGGGGTGAGGTAACATCTTTGCGGTTCTTGGGAAATAAATAGGTTTGCAAGTTTCTCTGGACGAGTAGGTGTGCATATGAACCTTCTCCTCAGCTAACAGTGTGATTAAGTATTCTTGTGGTTGTTGCCGGAGATACTTGACGATATTTGACTGGTAGCTTGCGAGGTGTCCAAATTCTATGAAAGTTAGCTTATCAACCAAACATTCGTGAACCTAGTTCATCCCCGGACCAGCCTCACCTTGGCTTCAACCGCAAAATTTATATGAATATGTCACTATCGCGTTTAGATCCTGAGGTTGGCATTGGTTCACCACAAGATACCCCATTTCTATGAATTCCTACAAGTCCACCGTTGCACGCAGCTGTTAATTGCTCTCCGGGGTTAGAAGAGACAATAAAGATTCGAAAGCTTAATTTCAACGTCCATCGATGGTGGAAAGGCCGACGATGAAAACGTCAATACCTGTCTCCATTTTTCCCCGTAGCTTTAGGTCCTTTGGTCAACAAAACATGCCGATCTTCTCTTAATTGACCGCAACCCCCTGTCCCTGTAAGCACCACCCACCCGCAATTGACGAGAGCATTATTTCCTACCCCTTTCCCATCATAAGCTTTCCTACATACGAACAACGTTCTTTCTCATTTAGAACTAACTCTCCAGTCTCTGTCTTCCTTCGCAACGACTGGAACTCTACCCGACATGAGCAACAAAAACCCCTTCGCAGACCCTGTCGACCCGGACCCACCAGCACCGGACGGCGCACCACCCGCCTACTCGCCCCACAATGATACCGCCACCGCCTGCTCGTCGACTTCCGCACCCCGGCCCGAAGCCCAAGCGCCCCGGGAACGCTTCCGCATGAGCTCCTCCATGAGACCCTACCAAGCCTTTCCCGCAAGCCTGAATGTCTATTATCAATGGAAAATCACGCGAACCTTCCACCTGGGCGACAGCGCAAACCACAAGCTGTACGCCATCTCGTCTTGGGGCGAGATCGGGAGCAAGGGACCCGGGATTCCCTGCATCATGCTCCACAACGGACCCAGCGCCGACGACCCCGTCCTGGCCGTCTCGTGCGAAGAGAAGAATTGGACGTTCCGGTCACGAAGTTTGGATGGCGTCATGGTCTTGCCGTCGCTCGACGCGGCGTCTTCTGCGAAGGAGCATGACGCGGAATCCATCACGGAACTCTTGCGATGTGTGACATCGAGTGGACATCCGGCCGTCTCTTTTACGTTCTCTATAGAGATTTCGCAGCCCCAGAGTGGAATTGCTGGCGGCAGGCTGAGGCGCGAAGAATTCGAATGGAGGAGAATTGGGAGTAAGGAGAAATTGACGGGCTTCAGCAACGGGTTCGAATTATTACGCGCTAAATCCGGGCAAAGTAGCGAGGATGAAGGAGATGGCGAGGTGTTCGCCATCGTTCTCTTCAAGGGAATGCTGAACGTGAACAAGCCGTTGAAATTTGAGTTCAGAGGGAAAGGCCTGACAGGGGAGCTGGGAGATCGGTGGGCTGTGATGGCCCTAATGACGGGACTAAGGATCTGGTTCATTTTCTTCTCGGCCAGAGCAAAATGAGGGTTCCAAGATTCTTTGGTCGAAATTGGTTCGTTGCAATTTCATCTGATTACATGAACAGAAACCGCTGTGATGCTCGCCCTAGTCATGCTGATTCTACGTTGATGTCTAATTACCACGCCGCCTTTTGCCACGCGGAACACCTGCGAAGGTGCATTCACCGAGTTGTTGCCTCAAAAGGAACCTCTGCCAACTTAACGCCTATCTTATATGAGACCTCTCGTCATCGTTCTTCGCTACCACGCCGACGTCTATGCTGAGGCGCAGTGGCCACCGTCAACACGGAGGTCGGCACCAGTCATGAATCCACTTCCCTCAGACAGGAGGAAGACTGCTGGTGCCTTGAAGTCTTCGGGGGTTCCAAGACGCTGGAGCAGAGCACCTCTCATCCAGGTCTTCTCGACTTCCGGCTCGGCTTGCAGGAGCTGGTCTGTCATAGCAGTGCGGATGTACTAGTGGGTCGGCTGTCAGTGTCGAAATTCATGGTGCAACGAGAAGTGACTTACGCCAGGTGAGAGTGTGTTCACACGAATTCCGTACTGACCCCATTCCTGGGCTACGGATCTGCACATCTGCTGAACAGCGGCCTTGCTGGTGTTGTATGCGCTGCAGGTCAATCCCTTCCAAGAACATCAGTCACGCTCCACAAACTTCAGACAAGCTCGAGCTCGCAGGACTCACTCGGTTGGCGATCTCTCCCGACATGCTCGAGATGAGCAGAATGCTGCCCTTGCTCTTGCGGGCAACAAGCACGCGGGCAGCCTGCTTCGCCGTCACAAACACTCCCACGACGTTGACCTTTTGTATCCGCTCAAAGTCGGCGACTGGGTACTCGAGAGCGGGGATCTTCTGCTGGATACCGGCACAGGCGATGGCGCCCCAGAAGGGAGCCCCGCGCTCGTCGGCGGCGTCGGCGATCTCATTGTAGACCTTCTCAGTGGCGACCTCGTCGGTGATGTCGCACTTATGGTAGGTTACAGACAGGCCTTTGGCCTTGGCCAGCTTGGTGAGATGGGCCCACTCGATGGCGGAGGGCTCAGAGAGGATATCGAGGCATGCGGCGTGGCCGCCAGCTTCGAGGACCGCGAGGGCAAAGGTGATACCCAGACCGCGGCCGCCACCGGTGATGACGATGGTCTTGTTGGCGAGGGAGAAGAGTTGGGGAGTTGCGACGGAGGAGGCGAGGGGATCCTTGACCTCGGGCTTGGGCTGAGCGTGGGCGGGCTCAGTGGGGAGGTCGATATCGCTCACTGCTACGGGAGGCATTGTGAAGTTGTGGGTAGGGGTATCTTCGTAAAAGGTGTGAATAGGAAAGAGAATTACAACAAGGCCATTCGAAGGAGCCTAACGTGTGCAACGGGTGAAAGAAGATGAACAAAGCAATAGTGAGAGTGGAAGTGAGCTGGCTGGGAAAAGGCTCAAACCAGAAACGTTGCGGTCACGGGTTGGCTATATGAGTGACGCGCGAGCGGTCGGGAAGACGGGAAGGACACGACAAGCGTCGCTTGGAGTTGTGTGTGAAGAGCTCGAATCCGACGATGGATAGCCGGGCATCGAGAAGCGGACGATGGAGCATGGCGATGTGCCGGGGCCAACATGGTGCTGCAGCTTCGATGTTTGCACGGCATTGGCTCCATGGGTAAAGTTGGAGGTGAACGGGGACGATAATGAGGGGGCAGGTGTAAGCGCTCTTGGCGGAACGTGTCTGGGGGCTACGGCGGGGACCGGGGAGGCGGCAGGTGTCCGGATGAGGGGAACGGAAATAAGGGACTGGGAAGAGACAAATCGAAAATGAACTGGCAGTCTGGACTTTGTCTGTGGGTTTCTACAGGTCACGATGAGTTTGAAATTAGACTTTCGGCGACAATGGGACCAGGGGACGGCCTCGAGAATAGTTTGGACGAGATTTACAAACTTATTGAGTCGGGTCGCCGGGTCCCTGGTCTGATGCTTTCGGCGCCGAAGGAAGGGAACTGGAACTCGGGAAGAGAAGGCGGAAGCGAAGAGACGGCTAGAGTCTGATATGAGGGCGGCAATACGACGTTTCAGCGACAGCGTGGCAGCTGCGAGAGAAACCGAGAGAATAGTGGTGAGGGTCACGATGGGTGAGAGTGAGAGTGACACAGCGAGTGTGAGATGCAATGATAGACGAAATGTTAGTGTCTAATGAGTGTTGATACCCGCATACTTACAGCATTAGGCAATGCCGGTGTTCACGCGAGCAATTTGGAGGGGGGAAAAATGTTGAGACGGTGAGTGGGCAGAGGTCGGCCTTATGTAAGCGTGGAAGCGAAGCGCTTCCAGTGTCCTGACCAGCAGAGCACAGACCACATGTGAGTGTGTGGCTTAGTCAGTCGCGCTGTTCCTGTCAAAGAAAGACACTGACACGCGCTCTTGGACTTTACCGGTTCTTCTCCTTTGGCGAGGAACTGACCTGGACTGCGACGACGAGCTTGTTGCACTGGATTAGCAACTGGGAGTTAGAATGAATTCTTTCTTCAGGAGCCGGGTGACTGTGACTGCGACTTCGACTTCACGAGCAATAGCAAGCGGCAACGCATCCAACCAATAGCAATTCTCTAAAGCGACAGCCGCTAGGTATATGTATAGCTGCCGTTGCCTTTCCCCACCCCAAAAGGGAAATACTAAGCGCGCTTTCCTAATAGCGTACTGCTTCGCATTGGCTTCACATCCCACTTTCATCCCAATCTGGTCATCTCAACCACCCAGAGGGGCAACCAAGCAACCCAGCTGCCGGCATGGCCACGAATATATCTAACGAGATGACCGCAAGAGCCCTTGACTCCGGCCATGCTGTCTCTTCTCTCTCTCCTCGCTTCTACCTCGTGAGACACTCGACTTGATACCATTTGCTTTGTCTGGTTTCTTCTCTTGCATTCACTCGACGCCAGGAACGCTATCAACGTCAGTAGCGACAGCGGTCTCTGAGTTACCCCACGCCGCACTTTTACACCAAGATCGAGATACCTTCGCCCCATAATAACCCGAGGAGTTCTCGTACATCCGGGTCACAAGTCACAATGGCGCCCAGTGCAGTCCCCGCCGAGGCCGTCCCTCAGGGCGTCGTCGCCGCGAAGTCTCTCAATGGCTCGAACAGCCAGTTCCAGCTCACCGAGGCCGACAAGAAGGAGGTTGACCTGGTCCTCCGCACATTCCGTTGTCTCATCGCCGACTTGTGCGAACAGTTCAAGGGTGGCCACCCCGGTGGTGCCATGGGCATGGCAGCCATCGGAACCTCGTTATGGAAATACATCATGAAGTACTCTCCCAAGAACCCCAACTACTTCAACAGGGACCGTTTCGTCTTGTCCAACGGCCACACGTGCCTGTTCCAGTACACTTTTCTCCACCTCACTGGCTACAAGCACATGACTCTGGACCAGTTGAAGTCCTACCACTCCAGCCGCACCGACTCTTTCTGCCCCGGACACCCTGAGATTGAGCATGAGGGTATCGAGGTGACGACTGGTCCTCTGGGCCAGGGTATCTCGAACGCTGTTGGTTTGGCCGCCGCCAGCAAGCATCTGGCCGCCACTTACAACCGCCCCAACTTCCCCGTGGTCAACAACATGACCTGGTGTATGATTGGCGATGCATGCTTGCAGGAGGGTGTGGCCATGGAGGCTATCCAGCTCGCCGGTCACTGGAGACTCAACAACCTCGTTGTCATGTACGACAACAACCAAGTCACCTGCGACGGCAGTGTCGACCTTTGCAACACCGAGGATGTGAATGCGAAGATGCGCGCCTGCGGCTGGAACGTTATCGAGATCGAGGACGGCAACTGGGACGTCGAGGCCATCGTCCGCGCCCTGGACGCCGCCCGCAACAGCAGCGACAAGCCCACCTTCATCAACATCCACACTGTCATCGGCATCGGTAGTGCTGTTGCCGGTAACGCCAAGGCTCACGGTGCCGCCTACGGGCCGGCTGATGTCGCCAACATCAAGAAGAACTTCGGCATGGACCCTGAACAGCACTTTGTCGTGTCTGACCAAGTTTACGACTACTTCCGTGAGGCGATTACCCGCGGCGAGAAGATCGAGGCCGAGTGGAACCAGCTTGTCGAGGCTTACACTCGCGAGTACCCGGAGCTCGCCGCCGAGTTCAAGAAGCGCGTCGCAGGCGAATGGACCGCCGACTGGCGCAAGTTCATTCCCGCGAAAGAGGAATTCCCCACGACACCCACTCCTTCGAGAAAGTCGGCCGGTTTGGTCTGCAACCCCATCGCTGCCGGTGTCAACAACCTCATGGTTGGCACTGCGGACTTGTCTCCTTCCGTCAACATGATCTGGAAGGGCAAGGTTGACTTCCAGCACCCGGATTTGAGGACCACATGTGGTATCAACGGTGACTACACGGGTCGCTACATTCACTACGGTATCCGCGAACACGCCATGGCTGCCATTGCCAACGGTCTGGCTGCCTACAACAAGGGGGCCATTCTCCCGGTCACCTCCAGTTTCTTCATGTTCTATATCGTAAGTCGCCGGTCACGTCTAATCTCCTGGGTTTTCTACGTGGTAGACTAACACAATCAGTACGCTGCACCTGGTGTGCGCATGGGCGCTCTCCAGCGCCTCCAACAGATTCACATCGCGACCCACGACTCGATCGGAACCGGCGAGGACGGCCCCACCCACCAGCCTATCGCGCTGCCCGCTCTCTACCGCGCGATGCCGAATCTTCTGTACGTCCGACCCTGCGACAGCGAGGAGACGGCAGGCGCCTTCATCTTGGCCATGGAGGCCAAGAATTCACCCACAGTCATTTCCCTCTCCCGCCAGAACCTCGAGCAATACCCTCAGTACACGTCCCGCGACAAGGTCCAGAAGGGTGCCTACGTCTTTAAGGAGCAGCAGGACGCCGACGTGACGCTCGTTGGCGTGGGCGCAGAGATGGTCTTCGCCGTCAAGACGGCCAAGCTGCTCGCCGAGAAGCACGGCATCAAGGCCCGCATCGTCAGCTTCCCGTGCCAGCGCGTCTTCGACAAGCAGCCGATCGAGTACAAGCGGGAGGTCCTCCAGTACCGCTCCAAGGCGCCGCGCGTGGTCATTGAGGCGTACGCCGTAAACGGATGGGAGCGCTACGCCGATGCCGGCTACTCGATGAGCTCGTTCGGTCACTCTCTTCCCGGACCCGACGCGTACAAGTACTTCGGCTTCGACGAGAACGTCATCGCGCCCGAGGTCGCCAAGCTTGTAGAGGAGGTCAGGGCCAACGGAGTCGATAGCCTGCGGGGCGAGTTCCGCGACCTGAACCCCGTCCACCACTAAGAGCACTTACTCATGATGCTGTAGTTGGAGAGAAGAAGATTTTCTAGTGGCGCATGGGTTCTTCATGAAGAGGAGGACTGGTTCGGGGCAAACGGCGTTTAACGGGGCGGGGGAGCCTTTTCTTTTTTTTTTTTTTTTTTTTTTTTTTGTGTGGCATATGGATTGTTTGCATAGAGACGCATAAACAACCCATGACAGTAATTGAGCCTGAAAAGTTGCAAGTATCTTGAGTGTCTGGCCGAGCTTCGAGTCATGAGCGAACCTGTGTGCTGTGTGGCATGGACAGCTCGATGTGGACATGCTTTGATTGGTTTCATTTTACTCGCAGAGCTTGAAGAAGCTGGCGTTCGTTCTCAGCTTCCGAGTTCCCTACTTTCTTGGTTCTATTCATCATCTGCGGACATTTCTAGACGAACAAGACCGCTCCGCAGTGATTGGCTGGACAAAGTTGTGCGGTGACTTAACCGTTGAAAAGAAGGGGTTCCATCATGGACCATGGACGGTCATGTCGAAAGAATGATCCGATACGGCAGTGGAAAAAAAGCTTGATGGACACGCTAACTCCAGCATAGCGGGGGTTTGCTGGGGGACCCCGTAGAGGGCTTCTCCTCTCCTTAACACCACCTCGAGACGAGGGGTTCAGGCCATCTCGTTAGGCGCCCAACGGCTCAGAGTTTGTCACAAGAGCTGCTGTAGACAAAGGGGGAGTTCCTGCCCTGGTCTCTTGTTTATCCCCGGGCCAATCTCTTCAACCAATTCCCGTTTGGCGGCAGCTATCTGTAGCCTCAGGTAAGTACCTTTCCTGGTAGAGGACGCTGTCCGACACCGCTTACAACTTCCCCAGACTCTCGGCCCCCCTCGATGTCCCCGTTGCTGCTATCCATCAGGTCGTCAAAGCAGCTTCATCACAGCCCCCTTTTTGTTATCACTCGAAGCTGAAGCAGCTCGGTGTAGCTCTCAGCCACAAACCGGTACGTTACAGCAGCACGAGCCGTCATCATGGGCCCGGAAACCATTGCCATTGGGCACCAAGACAAACTCTGAAGTGGTTGGAGGAGACGGACTGCGATTCCAGGGTCTTCGTCTAGCTCTCGCTAGCTCTCGGTCATCGGCAAACATCTGCTATGCAGTAGAATGAACTCTGTTTGATCTCCCGTTCTTGGCCCCGGACGAATTGAGCAAGCTCTGCTCAGCTTCAATTAACCCTCAAAGGAAGAGCTTGGATTCCTTTTGGCCTGTCTGTCTTATCAAATAGTTCGCCCATACACGTTACTTCATACACACAGCATCTCATCAGAGCACACCCGCTCCCACCTAGTCGCTGGGGCACTCAATCTTCGCAGAAGCGCATGTCGAAGCGCAACTGCTCCACGATTTTCTCACACAACCTTTCACCAATTGGACAACCTACCCCGGCCACGAACGCTTCCTACTCCTCTCATTGTCTTTCTCCAGCCACCGCCTTTCCCAAGCAGGTTTGCGCTTGCGCACTGGGATACCGAGTCTGGATGGCCGACGCCTTGCCGACGCCCGCAGCTTGCAGAAGCCTGAGAGGTAGTCTGTCGTTGCCATGGTTAACCGGCCGCCTACACCGGCCGAGGAGGTCCAGACTCGGCCACCGCCTGCCACTGACCGCGATCCGGACGAGCCGCCGCCAACCAAGAAGAAGAGGACCCGAACACGCACGGGATGCCTCAATTGCCGCCGCAAAAAGCGCAAGTGCGACGAGGGCAGGCCGGCTTGCGGAGGCTGCACGCGCAGGAAAGAACGGTGCGAATGGGGCATCAAGGTCACCTTCCGCGCTGAAAATGCCCAGACCATCCTGCAGGACCATCCCTCGATGAAGAAGGCAACAAGACCACCTCCGCGACGGCATTTCGAGATTCTCGATGTCACCAGCGAGGTCATCCGGGACTACCACCTACCACCTGGATTCCACGAGTACGACTCCGAGCCGGAACCTGAACCCGAAGTTGGGCTTTCGCCACCAGAGCCCGAGGACGAGGGCGAGGGCGAGGGCGAACGTCGCAAGCCCTACGAGGAAGACGGCACCAAGACTTTTGATAGTCCCGCATCATACACAACGTCTACAGCTGGAGGACATACCGCGTTGGTGGCGGGCTCGACTACAGGGAATCGAAAAATATCGTCTTCTGGGCCTAGTTCGGCCCCAACGGATCCCAAAGCTTTGCCGGTATCAGACTTCGGCTCGCTACTGACGCCTTCAACACGCCGAGATGACGATGTAGGCGATAAGGGCCACCCACATTCGGGAGATCGCATGGATTTCCAGGTGTCACCTTCGTCCGCGTCGCAAATGATCACCGACAACGCCGTTGCAAACTTGTTGTATCTTAGCCAGGGAGGTGCCGGGCAGGGCCCACACGATCACCATGCCGTAACGTCGGTCAGCGGCCTACCTATAACAACTCTCGCACTTGAATCTTTGGTGGATGCACCATTTGAGTTCATGGACCAAATGTTCACGCCAGAAGGCTCCTACGAGGACGGCATTTTCTTGCCCGGCTCCGCATACCACGAGCTGCATTCAACTCTCAGACAGCACCTCATTCAAGAGGTGCGCTCGAATGGCCCGACGAGGCCGGCGTCACCAGCCTCGGGACAAAATTCGAGACGAAGGTCCATCGATGCCAGCTCCGGTGACACCTCATCCGCCGAGGCCCCTGAGGTTACTGGCGAAATATCCTCAGACCACGAGCCACCTTTCCTACCCCTGGAAGAGGAGTGTGCATTGTGGAAGAACTGGGTCGACGAGATTTCGCCATGGCTCGACAAATTTGACAACCAGCGACACTTCCAACACTCCTTACCGACTATGGCTCGTTCACATGATCACCTGCGTTACTCCATGCTTGCTCTATCAGCTAGGCAACTAGAGTTGAAAAACAGGGATCGACCAACCGACCAGAGTCTTGCACTCTACCAGGAAGCAATACACCTATTGTTGCCACAGCTATCTACTCGAACAACTGCCGTGATAGCGTCATGCGTGGTCCTGTGCGTGCTTGAAATGGCGAGCTGCTCTCCAAAAGCCTGGCGAAGGCATCTCGACGGCTGCGCAAGTCTCATGGAGGCAGTCGGCATGAATGGCTTTGTGGGTGGAGTCGAACAAGCCCTGTTCTGGTGTTTCGCCCGGATGGATGTCTGCGGCGGGTTGATTTCGTCGGTGAAAACTTTGATCCCAGTAACTCACTGGACGCCGCAAATTGATCTGGATGCGGATGCGGCCTTGTTTCTTTCTAGCCCCGGCAACGACATGTGGGCAAATTACTCGGTTTACATATGCGCCCAGGTTCTCGACCTGTTGGCACCGCTGGCCAAGGCCAACCCAGGCGGTCTTTTCTTTGACGGTCCTAGAAATGACATGAGATACAGGGTGCGGTGGATGAAGCTATGGAGATATGTTGAAGATTGGCACAGCCGTCGGCCTTCCGAGATGCAGCACATCATGTCCATTCCCTCCTCCGACACGGAGCCCTTCCCCAAGGTTTTATACAGCAATCCGGCTGCCATTTCAGGCAACCAATTATACCACACAGCATCGCTCCTCATGCTACAGAATAGACCGGCCTCCCTCCGGTTGTCCCCGAGGCCGCGGTCAGCACTCTGGCATGCAAGACAAATATGCGGAATCTCAATGACTAATCTCCACCATGGGGCCTGGACAAACAGCGTCCAGCCTCTTTGGATTGCGGGACGTTGCATGAGCCACCCCGCCGAGCACCGGGCGATACTACAACTCCTAGAGAAAATCGAAAGGGAGAGCGGATGGGGTACCAAGTGGAGGGCAGATGACCTGAAGGAGTTTTGGGGAGACCTAGGAGACGGTTAGTATCTCCGGTTGTTCTTTCCTTATTTTCTCGTGTGAGAGCATAAAGGGGGAGAAAAGTTATTTCTGGTCAGACGGGAAAGCAAGAACTTGCTCTGACTCTCGATTTTTCTGTGATTAGCTGCAGCCGCACGGGAAGGAGTTGGCGCAAAGCGACCTCTGCGCCACGCGTCGATATTCAGTATCGGCTCTAGTATCGAAACAACAGCGAGTCTATGATACAACCTAGAAGCCGCATGGCTCCAATACCACAGTACATCACAGGGCGACCGAATCCGGTCTGACGGTTCAGCACGCGGTCTCCGAGAGACTGGATCCCGAGTTTAGCCTCAAAATGGCCGCCTGGGCACCCCGCAGTGTCCAGCAACTGACGTCGCATTTCAGTCTGGCTAGTGAAGCAGCCCCATGAGACGAGAATGAGATTGACAGCCCCAAACTTCGGCCGACCACCCAAGGTACACTAAACCAAGAAAGCTTTTTTGGGCCGAATCCCCACCCCCTACTCTTATGTTATGTGTTCCCCCAAGGACCGACCCCGTGAGCGTACGGAGCAGATGAGGTAACGGGTTGACTGACAGTAGGTGGAAGCCCAGCGTTGCGGCGTTCATGCGGGATTGCGGAGGCGGACGACCAGGCACCAGCCGGGTTGGAGACGGGGATGAACTTATTTCCCTAATATTCCCATTTTGGCGTGGTTCGGTGGGAACAATTGTGATTTTTTTCTCCTCTCGACGCCGTCCCGGCCTTGCAGAACGCTGGGAACGAGTTAGGACGAGGAGTAGACGCGATCGGGCGGCAACCCGAGGCGCTCTTCACAATGCCGCAAGAATTGGTGGCTGACCTAACGCGTGTTTGCTTGCATCTTGGTTACTAAGTTGAACTATTGCTGCCCATCGGCCATTCATCCCCGAATGGTGAGGCACACACAAGCTGAAGCCGCAGGGGTCTAGTTTCTTCCAGGAGCCAAATTCTCTCTGCCTGAACCGACATGCATACGCGAAGAGATCGGAACCAGCAGGGTTTTAAGACGGCTTAGAGGCCAGATGCTTGATTGTTGGGGGGTTGCACTGTAGATCATGAGCCAAAGCAAGTTCAGCCGCACATTCTGCTTCGTGCGCTTCCAGTGGCCCTTTGCTTATCTTCCTGCAAGAAACATGCGGAGGCCAGATTCGAACAATTGGAGCCGGTTAATGACGGCCCAAACAGGCTATGTTGATCCGTGGTGGACCGCCGGCCGACGCTGGGCTCGGAGAGAGCCGGAGCGGCGCCGGCGCCGGCGTGTTATAGCTGAACAACAGCGCCTCCCCGCCGGCTAAAGAGCGCTTTTGACTTCCTTGTGTTGTCCCCAAAAGGCAGCTCGATGCTCCCCCACGCGATAGCCCTTACTCGGCGAATGTGACCCTGGTCCCTGTCCGTTGCGGCGTCGCTCCATCCACCCCGGATTCACGTCCGGATCTTGGCTATGGTGTTGCCGTGGCGGCTGGCTCCCGGTGGACCAGCTCGCACCCAAGACGCAATGCGGGAAAGTGGCAAGGGATTGCATGACATGCTACCACTGTGAGGTCATACCACTGCATCCATCACCGCTCTAATTGCATCAAAATGCACACGGGGAACAACCACAATATCTTGAATATCTTGGGTACATATAGAGAATATACTCAAAGAAAGGTTTTCCATCCCGCATCCCGCATCCCGCATCCCGCATTCCGGGTTCTCACGACCAACCAAACCCCCGTCACGAGTCAGTTTCGTGCTATTCGTCCATCCAGCGCCTCCAACTGCCCCCCCAGCGACCCAAAAAATAGAAATCGAGGGCCGGATTTACAATATCCCAACCCATCCTCCCACGTCCCATTCGAATGCATTATGTGGTTGGCCTTAATTACCTGCGCGCTGGGGTCCCCGCACTCGTAACCTGTGGGGACTCGCTCCAGGCTTGAAGATGCAGTGTTTCGAGCGGTTAGACGAGGCGGGAAGGGTTGTTCGGTAGCAACTTTTGTAGTCACTCTTCTTCTTTCTCATCTCACAACACCAACGATGCGCGCCAAGGTCTGAACTCATATATATAGAACCGCCATCCCCATCCCCAACCCATCGTGAAGAGGGATGACCGTTTCTTATTATCCTGACCCAGTCAGTTCGCCGCACCCCCCAGACTGTTCCCTAAGTCTGCGATTCATACCATCGCGTGGTACGACGAGAGACATTACTTCACTACCCCATCTGCCTGTGTTTCGAGCGAGCGACTCATATGCTCATTCACCAACATCATCATGACCATCCTCACGAGTCGCCCGCTGAACTGGGCCATTACGGCTACTGCCGGATCCGGATTCTTGCTGTTCGGCTATGATCAGGGCGTGATGTCTGGTCTTTTGACGGGCTACGCCTTCACCCGGACGTTTCCCGAGATCGACACCACCAACGGCGGCGGCGGCAGTTCCTCGTTGCAGGGCACCGTCGTAGCCATTTACGAGATTGGTTGTTTCTTCGGCGCCATCTTCTGCCTGGTTTTCGGTGAGCAGCTCGGACGCCGCAAGTGCATCATGCTCGGCTGCGTCGTGCTCAGCATTGGAGCCGCGCTGCAGGCTGCTTCTTTCGGGATTCCTCAGATGATTGTTGGTCGCATCGTGGCTGGGCTGGGCAACGGAATGAACACCAGTACCATTCGTAAGTGGGGTCTGATGAAGGACAAATGCGTCATTTGGCCGTGCTAATGCAAAGTAGCCGTATGGCACTCGGAACTGATGAAGGCGGACAACCGAGGCAAGGGTCTCGCCATCGAGCTGGCTATCAACATCTTCGGTGTTGCACTGAGTTACTGGGTCGACTACGGCATGAGCTACGTCTCGAACGACGCACAGTTTCGGTTCCCCCTCGCCCTTCAGATTCTCTTCGCCATCGTGACATTCCTCGGCGTCATGGTCCTCCCGGAGTCGCCCCGTTGGCTCATCGCTCATGACCGCCACGACGAGGCCCGCCATATCCTCTGGGCTGTTGAGGAGGACGCTCACTCCATCACCGAGAACGACCCGAAGCTGCAACGTAATCTCGCCGAGATTCAGGCTGCTATTCGTGAGGAGCGAGAGGCTGCCAACGCCGGTTCCTTCAAGATGATGTTCAAGAACGGCGACCAGAAGTTCTTCTACCGCACGATGCTTGGTATCGGCGGCCAGTTCATGCAACAACTCAGGTAATGCTATATGCGCCCTAGTACGTCACAAGAGACTTTCACTAACATCTAAACTAGTGGTATTAACCTCATTACATACTACGCCCCCGTCATCTTCCAGGAATCCGTCGGCATGTCCCACAACCTCTCCCTCCTCCTCGCCGGCTTCAACGGCATCGCCTACTTCTTCTCCTCCCTCATCCCCATCTGGGTCATCGACCGCCTCGGCCGCCGCAAGCTCATGCTCTTCGCCGCCGCCGGCCAATGCGCCTGCATGGCCATCCTCGCCGGCACCGTCTCCAACGGCAGCGCCCCCGCGGGCATCGTCGCCATCGTCATGCTCTTCCTCTTCAACTTCTTCTTTGCCGTCGGTCTCCTCGCCATCCCCTGGCTCCTGCCCGCCGAGTACGCCCCGCTGGCGATCCGTACCCGCGCCGCCGCGCTCGCCACGGCCTCCAACTGGATCTTTACTTTCCTGGTCGTCGAGATCACCCCCATCAGCATCAACAGCATCGGATGGAGGACATATGTCTACTTTTGCGTCTTCAACTTCTTCTTTATCCCGCTCATCTGGTTCTTCTACCCCGAGACGCAGAACCTCAGCCTCGAGCAGATCGATCGTCTCTTCACGGGTGGAAAGGTCCAGCTGCACTGGAAGGCGAGCATGGGTACCCCCGGTGACGTCGCGCACCCCGTCAACGAGAAGGATTCCGAGTCCGGATCGGGCGAGGTTCTTCGCATGGAGAACAAGGAGTATGTGCAGTAGACAGGATAGGTATATAATACTAGGTCGGAAGAGCCTGGCTCTTGTGTTTATGGGAGGGACAAGGTGGTTGTTTATGATATCCCACGGTCACAAACCACAGTAATGTAGTAGCGCAAAAAAAGCAAAAAAGGGGGATTTTACTGAAACGCCTTAGTAATACAACCTGGTCGAATCTCGCCTGCAATCTACAACTTGCTATCAACCCAAACAGGCTTCCTCTTCTCGACAAAACTCTTGACGCCCTCCGTCATGTTCTCTCCACCCTCCATCTTGCGGTAGATGGTACGGTCAACCAACCCCGTAGCTTCCCCGGGCCCCAGCGCCTCCCACCCGCTCTTCAGCCCCTCTCGAGAGACGATGACGGCGTCAGGCGAATTCTTGGCAATGGCCTCGGCGGCGGCCAGTGCAGTGTCAACCACCCTCTCCGGCTCGACGACCTGATTCACCAGACCCCACGAGAGCATCTGCTCAGGCGTGTAATCGGTCCTCCCGATCAACGCCATCTCCGTCGCGCGCTGCCTACCGACCGCCTTGATGAGCCTGGGCAACGCGCCCGCGATGGCGACAACCCCGATCGTCACCTCCGGAAGGCCGAATTTCGCGTTGGTCGAGGCGTAGACCAGGTCTGCGTTGATGATCATCTCCATCCCGCCGCCGTAGCAGAGCCCGTTCACGGCCGCAATGACGGGCTTCTTGCCACCCCGGTTCGACAACCCGCCGAAACCCGCGGAGGAGGGCCACTTCTCGCCGGGCTTGGCGTCGGGATGCGACAACGTGACGACGACGGGGGACGGGGGTTTGCCGGAGGTGTTGCGGACGTTCCATTCCTTCAGATCGGCGCCGGCGCAAAAGGCGCGGCCGGTCCCGGTGAGCACGGCGCAGCGGAGAGATGGCTCCGCGTCGTACCACTGGTATAGCTTGGATAGGGCGTAGTGCTGCGGTGAGGGGATGGAGTTTAGGTGGCGCGGGCGATTGAGGGTTACGAGGAGGATGTGGGGACGGGGGAAGGATATGTCCGTGTCTGGGACGGGAGGCGGAGGGGATTTGAGGGTTGGGGTTTGGGAGGACATTTTGTTGGTGCAACTCGGTATGCGGATGTGGCGGAGACGAGGGAGGGAAGTGGTTTTTGCTGATTTAGGAGTGGTCGAGTTCTTACGATCCGGATACTAAGAATGATTGCTTGCTTAATTGGAGTTCACAGAATGTGAGAGTGGTCAGAACCGCATGAGATATGTGAAGTGTTGTTGACATATATGAGGTTGGGGGCGGTCCGGGGTAAAATGGTGATGTGGTGCAGGGGCATTTGGCGAGTTGCCTCGGCTTGTTAGTGTCTTCGGGACTCTTTTCCGTGCGGGGCACACCGAGCTCGGTGTGCGCCGGTGGCTCCCGGGCTCATGCACGCATCACACCAGGAAGTTCGTTCCAACATCTCATTGAGCGACTGCAATTTGAAAATTTATCGTACCCAGTAATTTCCAGATTATGACAAACCTTTGAAGGCATTAGCTAGACCCCAAAGGTAGCCCAAAGGTCTATCCGTGTCCTGAACGACTCTGTCCTATGTTTTCAGTTCTGGGTAGGCTTGCTAACTACCCACGGGTACCTATATAGGTAGTACCTAAAACTACCTATAGGTAGCCCTACTTTAATTACCTATAGGTTAATAAGCTTATAGGTAGTAGAAAGGGCTAGAACCGATAGGAACCAGAAAGACAACAAATAATATAACTCTACTTATAAATAGGTAAGAATATTAAAAATAAGCTTAAAAGATATATAAAATAATTTATAAATCTAATTAAAAGAGATTATCTAAATTAGGTATTAATTCGCTAAGAAAATACTAAAAAACGAGGTATAGGATTATTAAAGTACTAATAGTAATAATATATTAATTATACTAAAGTCTACTACGCTCCTCTCCTCTATACTCTACTCTATAGTCTTCTTATAATAAGTCTATATACTAAGGGGGGGGCTTTTTAAAAGCTATATAGCTAAGTCTATCTTATCCTATCCTAATTATCCCCTTAAGACTTTTTATAATATTATAAAGAAAAGTCTTAAAAAAATAAATAAAATTACTTTATAAAAATAGTAAGTAAATATAAGGAACAATAGCGGGTGCAGGATATAGAGCCAACGCTATTAGCAAAACATTAGCGAATTAGTAGTAAATATATACCCCCTTAAGAAAACTCTATAAGCTAGAGACTTAGAAGGTTAAGTAATAATCTAATATAACTATATATACCTACGTTTTAGTATTCTAGCCTTTCCTAGTTTAGGCCTATAGCTATACTCTTATAACTCTATTACTTCTACTTTAATTTAAGAAACTAGCGCTAGTTAGAATATCTAAAATAAACTAGTAATAATACGCTAATATATTAGTAACGGACGAATTAGTAATAGAGTTTAATTATAATAAACTCTAAGCTAGGTATATAGAATATAACTAATAGGGCTTTAGCTAATGCGATATAAGTTACTTACTAAGCCCTAAGATATAGGGAATATAGCGTAGATATTACGCTAGGGGATTAGACGATCTTAGTAATAATATAGTAGGAGAGGCTACCCTAAGGGGGTAAGCTAGGTCTTAGGTAATACTAGAACTAGTAGAGCGACTTTCGCTTAGTAAATAAATAGTAAGTAGTAGCTAATAAGGTACCCTGCTTAAGACCCCCTAAGAAGCTAGCGTCTTAGGTATCCTTACCTAAGTAATAAGACTACTATAGAGATAATAAGAGAGCCTTATAGGGTAAATATATCTATAGTAATAGAGGTATAAGGAATAAACTACTACCTTACTATAGGAGCTTACTAACTATCTAGTGATAAAGTAGCTATAGAGAGAATATAAGAAACCCCCTATATATAATTACTATATTATAAGTAAGGATTTTATTATAGATTAGGTTAGTAACTAGATCTAAGTAGTTAAAGATAGATACTAACTATATGCTAGTAGTATACTAGAGTAGTAGATTTAATAGGCGCTTATAAAGATAAGCCTATCCCTATAGACCTAGTAGTAATATTATAAGGCTAGGCTAGAGGGAGACCTAGCCTAGGCTAACTTTATAGCGTTTATTTACTAATAATATATTAATCTAAAGCTTTAAGAGTAGAGGTATTATAAGAAGCTAGATATAATAAAGTAGAGGGAGATATAGTTACTAATATAGTTCTTCGCTAAATAGTTAGTAATATACTAGAACTTAGGTATAGTTAGTATAGAAGATAGTAAAGCTAAGGCTTATATACTATACTTCTAACTAGCCCTATTTCTATATAGGGAGCTTAAGTATTAGAAGGTTAAGATATAGAGACTAAGAGATATTACTATAGAAGCGGAATACTTATAGGAGATATATTACTAATAAGGTAGCGAGGCCCCGCGGAGTAAAAGCAGGAAGTAGTATATAGGCGAGGAGTATATACTAAGGGTACCTCCTATAATAAGGGTAAGCTAAAAGGCGGGCTAGTAGGGCTCTAGTTATAGGACTATATAAGGTTCTTAGAGCCTAATACCTTACTAATTAGCTAGCGCTATAATATAAGGACCTAACTAGAGCTAGCTTACGTTTAGCCCTAGTATATAACTTATAATATCTAACCCCTTAGTATACTTTAGCTATAAGAAGAAGGGGTATAAGAGGGTAGACTACTTAGATAAATAATAGAGCGTAAATAAAATACTAGTAAGATATTAAGCGTTTACTAATAAAGTAAGGGTTAATATAATCTAATTAATAAGGGAGGTAGAGGACCTTAACCTATTAGAAAAAGAGTAGGCTAGGGGACTATACTAGTAACCCCTATACTTATATTAAAACTAGATACTTTCCTAAAAGGAGATATTACGAAAGAACGGGCGATCGTTCTCTAGAATATCGCTAAATAGGAAGTAGTAGTAAATATAGACTCCTATTTATAAGTTAATATTATTAGTAGTTAACTAGTAAAGTCCCTATAACTATAACCTATAGTAGCGCGCGCTCTTATATTAGAAGGGTTTAATAGGTCCTCTATAACGGGCTAAAATACGTACTAGTTAATATTCTTCCTTATTAACTCGAGGGGATAACTAAGGAAAATATAGCGACTATTTACTAAGGCTCCCTGCTCTAAAGGGATAGGGGACCTCCTCCTATTATAATACTCTATAAGTAAGGAGGGTATTATAATTAATACCTAGATAAATACCTAGGGATATAAACGCCTTAGTATTACTAAGCTATTAGCGTTTATATAGGAGATCGTAGAGAATAGCTAGAAAGCCTATATTATATATATTTTAGGGAATATTACCCCCTATAAGCTACTAATAGAGGCCTTAGGCGAAGAGGATACCTTAGAGGGCGAAGTAGAATTACTACTAGAGCTACTTAGTAAATAGGTAATATTTAATAAGTAGTTAGTAAAGGAATACCTAGCCCTAGAGGGTATAGAATATATTATTAACTTAGTTAAAGGGAAGAAACCTCTATATAGGCCTATCTACCTACTAAATAAGTACTAGCTAGAGGAGCTCTACTAATATATTACTAATAACTAAGTAATAGGGCGGATTTAACTCTTAATAAGCGAGGTAAGCGCCCCTATTCTCTTTATACCTAAGAAGGATAGATCCTTATATTTTTATATAGATTATTAAGGCCTTAATAAAGTAATACTAAAGAACTAATATCTACTTCCCCTTATTAGTAAGCTATTAGATAGGCTTTAGGGAGCGAAATAGATCTTAAAGATTAACCTTTAAGATATATACTACTATATCTATATTAAGCTAGAAGACTACTAGAAGATAGCTTTTAGGACTTATTATAGGTACTTTAAATATACTATTATACTATTTAGACTTATAAACGCCCTAGTAACGTTCTAGGTATATATTTACTAAGTGCTCGCTAAGCTACTAAATACCTATTATATTACTTATATAGATAATATTATAGTCTACTCTGAGATAAGAGAGTAGTATATAAAGGACCTTCGCTAAGTACTCCGTAAGCTTCGCTAGTAGGCGCTATATACTAAGCTTAGTAAGTATAATTTCTACTAATAATAAGTAGAGTTCCTAGGGTATATTATTATACCTAAAAGTATATTAATAGACTAAACCCGTATCTAAGCTATTACTAAATAGAAGCTACCTAAGACCTACTAGGAGATCTAAGTCTTCCTAGGATTCTATAACTTCTACTATAAGTTTATTACGGGCTATTTAGGTATTATAGCCCCTATAATATCCCTACTAAAGGGTAGTAAGAATAATAAGAAGGGAAGCGAATTTTATTAGCTAGAAGAGGCCTAATAGGCCTTTAAATAGCTCTAAGCTACCTTCTACTTAGTAACTATTCTCTAATATTAGGACCTAACTTGCAAAATAAGGGTTAAAATAGATACTTCTATAAAAGCTATATCTAGTATCCTATTATAATATATTAATAGCTAGTAGCGACTAGTTACTTACTATTTATAGAAGCTTAGTAATACTAAGTAGTATTAAGGAGTAAGCTAATAAGAGCTTCTCGCTATAGTTAAAAGCCTAGACTACTAGGCTTATTACCTTTAAGGTATATTAAAAAAGTTTATAATCCTAATAAACTACTAGGTACTAAAGGGAGTTATTAGCGCGTTAGCGCGGGACCTTTAGAGAAAGCTTACTAGATAGGTATATAAACTCTTAGTATTTAACTTCGATCTAGAGTATAGGTTAGGGGTTATAAACCTAGTAGATAAGCTATTTAGGAGGCTAGACTATATAGAGGGGGAGGTAAAATATAATAATATATTCCTAACCCTAGCGAGGAAGCTAGGGTTTATTAGTAACCTATTAGTAGACCTCTAGATAAGTATTACTACTCTATAAAGTAATATAGAGACCTTAAGAGTATTTATTAACGCTATAAGGGCTAGTATAAAATAATACCCCTTCTAGATAGATAGCTCTACGGGTAGAGACGCCTTAGTCTCTAGTTAGTATAGCGCTCTACGATATATTAATATTACTATAGCTATAGTAGCTATAATAACTTAATACTAAAGAGTAAGGGAAGACGTAGAGAACGCTTAGCGAGAGGTTACTAACCTAGAGGACTCGCTCGGAGCTAGGGTTACTATAGTATAGTAGTATATCCTACTCTAAGTTATAAGGGAGCTTATAATAGGCGAAATAGTATATAGTTAGTAACCCTCTAAAGCGATAGAAAGTCTTATCTACGGACTATAGGCTAATAACTTATATTACTAGACCTAATTAGAGAGGGTACGCGGACTAGCTAGCGATTATAGGGGCTATATAATTAATAGCTATAGAACCTTATTCTATAAGGGAAGGTTAGAGATACCCTAGGAGAGGTCCCTAAGACTTAAAATCCTTTACTAATACTACGACGACTGCAGGGCGGGTTATATAGGGGTAAATAAGACTACTAAGTTAATCTCGAGGAAGTTCTACTAGCTAAACCTAGCTATAGATATATATAATTACGTTATAGGGTGCTATATATATTAAGGGATCCGGGTTCCGAGGTATAAGCCCTATAGAAAGTTATACCTACTACCCCTACTAGTATACCTATTTTAGGAAATTAGTATAGACTTTATTACTAGACTACTACTAAGCTATTAGTATAAAGGCGGAGAGTATAACGTAGTTCTTATTATTATATACTAGATAACTAAGTTCGCTATATTTATCCTAATAATAAAGCAGCTAATAGCTACTAAGCTAGTATAGATTATCTATAAATAGGTTAAGTACTATTTTAATACTCTAGAGGGTATTATTAGTAACTAAGATAAGCTCTTTACTAGCTAATTTTAGGAGGAATTCATAAGAGAGAGGGCTATTAAGCGCTACCTCTCTACTATATATTACCTCTAGACTAATAGGTAGTCCGAAAGGATATACTAGATATTAGAAAAGTACCTATAAGTATATACTAGTAACTCGCTATAAGAATAGGCTATCTAGCTACCCGAGGCTAAGTTTATATATAATAATAGTTACTATAGCACTACTAGCTATTTACTAATAGAGGCCCTATATAGCTATTACTTACGTTATATAGAATATATAACCCCTATAAATAGGGTTATAATATAGGGCGTAAGGGAGCGAATTAAATATATCTTAAAGCTTTATAAGAGGGCTTAGGAATAGTAATAAAAGGCTACTAAGGTATAAGCTAAGTATTATAACGCGAGGTATAAAGAATAGACCTACTATTAGGGATAAGTCGTTAGGCTATTAATAAAGAACTTCTAGTTTAAGAATAAAAAACTAGCGCTTAGGTTTATATAGGTAGCTATTATAGAACTAATTAGTATATAAGCTTATAGAGTTTATTTACTACTATAGTACCGAAGGATATATAATATATTCTTAGTTACCTTATTAGAACTATAGGATAATTACTAAGTAAGTAGCGAAGGCTCGCCTATATACCTAGAGCTTAAGGATAAGCTAGAGGAATAAGAGGTTAAAGAGATCGTTATATAGCAAGGTATTAGTAATAATATATAATACTTAGTTAAGTAGGTAGGATAGCCTATAGAATATAATATATAAGAACCTATAGAGAACTTAGTAAACGCGCAAGAGGTAGTTTATAAGTTTAATAGATAATATAGGAGGGCTTATAAGAAATAGGATAATTAGTTACTAAAACTACTATAATAGGTTAGTAATTATAGACTATAAGACTATAAAATAAATCTAAGTTAGAAGTAAAATATTAATTAAATTAAGCGGCGAATTATCGCTAAGGCTATAGTAAAAAGGGGTATTATCCTATAAAAGGGGAAAAAGGAGCTAACTCTCTAATTAGTTATTAACTTCTTAGGATAGCTACGGGGGTAACTACTACGACTACTATAACTACGAGTAGTACTACTACGACTACTAGAGCGACTAGTTACTAAACTAGTACTATTAGTATTACTACTATCGCTACTTATAAGCTAATTACTAGCTAACTCGCTACTAGCGCTACTACCCGACTCGCTACTAGAACTATTACTATTAGAGATAGTAATAGTAACCTTACCTCTCTTAGTCTTCTTTGCTAACTCTTTGCTACTACTTTAGCTATACTTAGTAGGGGTATTAAGGTAGGAGGCTTAGGAGATAGGGCGAGTACTAGTAATAATAATAAAATAAGAGGGGATATTATTAGTAGTATACTTAGCGAGATTTTCCTAGAGCTCCTTATAAAACCTAGAGAAAAAGGCGATATCGCGCTTATAAGTACGTATAGGGACTAGCTTTATTAAAAGGTTATTAAGTAGGTAATTAATCTTATTATAGAGGTAGTTAATAGGATTATTATTATAAATATATACTAGCTAGGCGGCGTTTAGGCGCTAAAGAATATTAATACTATTATAAAAGGTACTAACCTAAAACCTAGTAGTTAATAAGATATAATTAGTAAGGGGATAGCGAGTAATAGCCTATATAGACTAGAATATTAAGTACGAGGTGCTTATAAATAGAGGCAAGCTCCTAGAGCTAAAGCTACTCTATATTATAGCTACTACTACTAGTAGTAGGATTATAGATAAGCTTAGTAATATACTTCTATATTACTAAATAGTTACTAAGCGTAGCTAGAATATAGTAATAATAAAGAGGGGTTAGGATACTATTACGCTATTAGATCTAGATTTAGTAGAATATATTCTAAGTTATCTAAGCCGCGCCCTAAAGCTCTTAAGGGACCTAGAAAACGTTAATATATAGCAACCCGTTAGTGAATTAGTAGAGACTTATAGTAGTATATTTCTTCTTATTAAAGTTATAATAGATATACTTCTACGTATACTTACTATATATATAGCGAAGGTAGATAATATCCTAATATATTTTATAAAGATAGCTAAGGTAAAGATAGCGACTATTAGTATTACTAGTAAGATCGCTAGAAAGGATCTCAGGTTTATAGAGGTATTTTATAAGAACTACGCCTATATACGTAATATAAGATATTATAGAGAGCTATTAGCAAGATACTAGAGAGGGATATAAGCGAGGTTAGAGGAGAAAAGGGAAATAACTTAATAATTATAGTAAAAGCTTATAAAATAAGCGCTAAAATAAGAGAGGTAGCTAGACTAAAAAAGATTATAAAGAGGAGAAATTCTAACTAGGTTAGAGACCTTAAAAAGAAGACGCCCTTTTATATTTTAAGTTACTAGGTAATAAGGTAAAATAATTACTAGTTATATACTACTAAACGGTTATATAACTATTAGTAACTAATTAAAAAATAATAGTAATAATTAAAATTTAAGAATACCTATAACGCGCTAGGAAAATAAAAATATATTATTTACTATAACTACCTAGATCTAGCGCGGAGAGCGAGAGTAAATAATATAATAAAGGCGTAGAAAGGCTACGCTATAGTTAGTAATAATATCCGCGATAACATAGAGCTATATTACCCTATTAGTACGCCTTAGGGACTAAGGCTTTAGAGGGGGGGGTAATTATAAGGAATAATAGTAAGTATAGGATATAGAGCTAACGCTATTAGTAAAATATTAGCGAATTAGTAGTGAATATACACCCCCTTAAGAAAACTCTGCAAGCTAGAGACTTAGAAGGTTAAGCAATAGTCTAATATAACTACGTATACCTACGTTTTAGTATTCTAGCCTTTCCTAGTTTAGGCCTATAGCTATACTCTTATAGTAAACTCTATTTATAGACCCCTTTTATTAATAATATCTTCTAAGTAAGCGATCTTATTACTAAGAAAGTCCCTTAGGTTTAACTATCTTCTATTATAAGTTATATCTTAATAATAGCCTTATTACCTCTTTCTCTTTATTATACTCCTTATTCTACTCTAACTCTTAATATAGCTAAAACTATTTACCTTATTATACTAGATATAAAAAGTTATAATAATATATTCCCTTAGGTATATTCTACTTAATCTAATCCTATTAGTTAACCTTCTACTAGATATAGTCTATATAACTATAGTTATACTTATTCAAGGGATTAAGTTACTTAGGATATAATAATATATCTATAAGTATAGTTCTCTAGTATAGCTTAATAGTTATATTATAACTTAGTATCTATAAGACTTATAATTAAAGCTAGGATCTAAGGTATTTAAGCTCTTTATATAGTATTTTAAATAGAATAAACCTAAATAATACTAATAATTTATAAATAGGTTAAGGAATATTTATTATAAGAAATAGCGTAATATTATTATTATTTCTAAAGTCTATTATATTACTATTTATAAGTAAAAGAATAAGAAAGTATGGAGAGAAGAAAGGTACTTTCTTAAAGTCTTCTTAGCTTAATAGGGTGTCTTATGGAGCTATATTACTATTAATAGTTAAGTTATAGAACTCTATAGTAATTATAAATATATATTAGCTACCTAAGGGGATCTTAGAGTTAGTAATTAATATATTATTACTTAAGGTTATCTTATTAAATATAGTAATAACAATCCTTCTTAAATTAGAGCTCTAGCTTATTTAATACACTAGAGGCTATATATAAATCTATCCCTCTATTAAACTAAATTGACTATATAGATATTAATTAATAGGAGCTTTTAGAGTTATTAAGGAGCTCTTCTTATATCTTATCTTAATAAGCTATTTTAATAGTATTAGGCTTCTAATTTAAATAAAGGACCTAAGCTAATTAATAAAGTATAGACTAGAGGCTTATAATAGAGGGTCTATATATTAAAACCTAATTAGGTATAGCTATTTTATTAAACCCTCCTTAGCTTTATATCTTAATAGAAAGCTCTTAGTAATAAGTATTAGAGTCAATAGTTATCCTTTAGCTCCTCTTTTTAACTACTAATTATTATAAAACTATTTTATCTTATCTTATAAATAAATTAGTAGACTTATAATAACTACTTTAATAAACTTAAGCGCTTATAAATAAATAAGGAGTATATTAGGGGACTTAGCTTTAATCTAGGTAATTATAATATCCCTTATATCTCTATTTATAAAGTTCTTTTCTATACTCTTAATTATCTTATAGTAGAGTAGTTAGCTAGGTTTAATAAGCTTTATAAAGTAAGAAGTAACTATTAAGATATCTTTAGTATATATTAGAGTTACTGATTTAAATTTCTTAATAGTATTAAATATACTAGCTATAAGATACTATAAGTATAAAAAGTAAATCGTTTTCTTTATTATATCTAAGGTTTTATTTTAATACTTAATAAGGATATATTTTAATATTATATTAAAAGGCTCTATCTAACTAGGGATATTATCCTTCCTAGGTAGAGGGTGCGTTTTATATTTAATTAGCTAGGGCTAGTAACTAAGCTTATTAGAAGGTCTAAAGCCTAGGATATCTCTATTATTTTATCTTTATACTTAAAACCTACTTATACTTAGTTTATTTTAAGTATAAGCTTTATTAAAAGCCTAATTTTAAGGATAAGAAGGTTTAAGGATCTTAGCTCCTAGATATATATATCTAATATATTATTATTATAAAAATAACTTTCCTTATTATAATATATTAAAAGAAATATTAATAAGGAGTAAGTATAAGTAACCTATATAGCCTCTAGCCACTGCATAGTGATTTTACCTACTTAAGTGCAATAGACCTTCTAACTCCGCGCCTCCTAATAATATATAGCCTTTAGTAACGTGATCGTAACTCTCCTAACTATAGCTATACTTATACGTGCCCTACTAGATAGCCTCACGATTTTTAACTTTATATCGATAATAACGTGGTTTTTAATTATTTAAACTATAAAACTATCGACTTTTCCTCTCGTATACTACCTGCGCTACTAATACCGCCTCTATTACCGCTTTATCTACTAGCTATGCTATTATTAGGAACGCTCTCTCTATATTAAAGCAGTTAGCGCAAGCTATACTTACTAATATTCGCTACCTAGGCTGCCTCTACCTTAGTAATATAGAGAACCTACTTAAAGAAGGGCTACTCTATAGGGTGCGTAATAACCTACTAAACTTCTACTACTAAGTTTACTTACTTAGTTCTAATATTATTATGCCTTATAAAGTCCCCTATAGGGGTATTAAGATAAGCCCTCCTAAGGGCTATACTAATAATACGCTCTCTATATATAGCGGAGTAGTTAATAAAGGAGCGGGTTTTATTAATTATATCGAGGCTAAACTCTCTAGTAATCCCCTCTATATTATTTATACTAAAGGGTATACCTTGCTTAGGCTTAGTATATTTATATATAGGGTCTAGTACTAATATAGTTAAAGATTTATTATAGGTTATAGGGATAAGGATAAGGATAGGAGAGAGGTATAAGGCCCTGCTTATAGAGCTTCTTATACTTCTAGCTATAAGAACCTCTTAGGAAAGACCTCTCTAGTAAAGGAGTTACTTCTTATATAATAGCGTTTATAGCACCTTTAGCACCTTGCTAGAAGGTCGACCTTTTAGGTTAAGGAGTTATCTTATATAGTAGCTTTTATAGCACTTTACTAGAAGGTTTAGCGAGGGTATTGCTATAAGAGCCTTAGTAGCCCGTTTAGCTCTAATATAATTAGCCCTAGTATAGCGCGCATCCGACTTTATATAAGGGTTTGCTTATAAGTAGTAGGAACGTATAGGGTTCCTATATTATTTTCCTTAACTAGTAAAGGGTATAAGTTCAAATACCTATATAATATTTCCTAAATTATACTTATAAACTAGGTGAATCTATTATAGTCTTTTTATAAAGGGGCTGCGGGGTAATTCCGAACTTAAGTAATTTATATATTAAAAAGTAAATAGAAGTAATATTTAAAGAAAAGAAGGAGCTATAATATAGTAGTTAATATTATATAATTAATAGATAAATTAAGCTTAAAAGTAAATAATATATATAAAACAGAGAGAGAAACTAGAGGGTTTAAGGGGTTAGGAGTGCGTTTTTATATCTACTAATTACTTTAATAATATAATACTTTATTAGTAGCTTATAGAAAGAATAATTAACTCTCCTCCCTTACTCTCCTTAGCTTTAATAAAATAAAATAAACTTAGGATAGAAAACCTATAATAAATAAAATAATAAATTAAAATTGTTATATATAAGGAAAGAATAAAGATAATAATAATTAGTAATAGCTATTAAAACGAGTAGCCTAGTTATAAATTAAATAAATACCCTCCTCTATCCTCTATTATTAACTTCTCCTCTTATAATAACTACTTTTATTAAACTATTTTAATCTTTATCTAACTCCTTTATACTTACTCTCTTATATTTATAAATTGTATCTTCTTATTATAGCTAATTATAACTTCCTTATTTTAAGTATTAAAATATTAATTAACCTTACCCTTATTATCTCTTATTAATAATAACCCTCTAGATCCTTAGTTTTAATATCCTTCTACTAAAAAAAAAAGAAATATACCTCTTTTTGTTTAGTATTCTAATACCCAACCTTGGGTATTCCCTTCTTTTTTATTATTATTCTTATACCTTCTAGCTAATAATTATAATTCTTAAGTAGTTATAAGCTTTAATTAGCTTTAACTTAATATCCCTAGTAATAAATACTTAGAAGTAGGCTACTAAGTTTGCTTGCTTAGCTCTAATACTATCGCGCCTTATAGAGTCCCCTATAGGGGTATTAAGGTAAGCCCTCTTAAGGGCTATGCTAATAATACGCTCTCTATATATAGCGGAGTAGTTAATAAAGAAGCGGGTTTTATTAATTATATTAAGGCTAAACTCTCTAGTAACCCCCTTTATATTATTTATACTAAAGGGTATACCTCGCTCAGGCTTAGCGTATTTATATATAGGGGCTAGTACTAATATAGTTAAGGGATAAGGATAAGGAAGAGGGAGAGGTATAAGGCCCTACTTATAGTAATAGAGCTTCTTATACTTCTAGCTATAAGAACCTCTTAGGAAAGACCTCTTTAGTTAAAGAGTTACCTCTTATATAGTAGCGTTTATAGCACCTTTAGTACCTTACTAGAAGGTTAACCTCTTAGGTTAAGGAGTTATCTCGTATAGTAGCTTTTCTAGGCTATAAGAGCCTTAGTAGCCCGTTTAGCTCTAATATAATTAGCCCTAGTGCGGCGCGCATCCGACTTTATATATAGTAATATTTAGAGGGTTTACTTATAAGTAGTAGGAACGTATAGGGTTCTTATATTATTTTCCTTAACTAGTAGAGGGTATAGGTTAAAATACCCGTATAGTATTTCCTAAATTATGCTTGCGAACTAGGTGAATTTGTTATAGTCTTTTTGCGAAGGGGCTGCGGCGTAATTCCGAACTTAATACTTAGAAGTAGCTTTTATATTATAGATGTTGTCTTATAAAACTACTAAAGTAATAAAGCTAGCTTTCTAAAAAGCTTATCTTAGTAAATAGAATTTTAAATAAATATTTAAAGTAATTAAGGGGTTTAGAGACTTCTATTATTAAGTCTTTATCTATACTTTTACTACTTTTCTTATTAAATTATAAGAGATAGAGGTCTTTTAGTATATAATAGCTATATATAGCTTATTTATTTAATCCTAAGGTAGTTATAATAAAGTACTCTATATCTACTATAAAGAGCAGGCTTATATTACTAGGAACCTTATAACTAGCAGTTATATTTATAAACTATACTTTGAATATATCTCTATATTAAATACTCCTTATACTAACTATTTCTTTTATAAAACTTAAGAGAGTTACTTATATAATAATCTAAATATTTATAAATACTATAAGTATATAATTAAGTATAATAATAAGGTAAGGAGGAGTAGATAGTTTAATAGTATTAAAGAGATCCTATAGTCCTAAATCCTAGTAGATATTATTATTATAACTATAACTAAGTTTAACCTCTTACTCCTTTATAATAAATATTATTAATAAGCTTAGGATTATTACCCTAAAGCTAGGTTTATAGACTCTTATTACCTTTTTATAATAAAGCTATCTCTAGAGTTTAATCTTATAGAAATTATAGACTACTTAGGGCTTTATACTATAAATTAAGGTAAGAAAATAGGATTTCTAGATATTTTTATATAATATAAGGGGGAGTAAAAAGAAAAAGAGAATAAGAAGCTAGTTAAGTTATAATAAGAAATTAAAATAAATAATATATAAATAGATCTATAAAGCTAAATTTAAAGTATATCTAAGTATAAAATTAATATAATCTCCTTTATAAGTATCCTTTTCTTTCTCCTTAGTAGTAGATAATCTAAGGTTAGTAATAACTTTTATAATATTAGTAATAATCCTTTTTAAGAAAGGGGGGGGGGGGGGGTAGAAAGGGTTTATTAATATCCTCCCTAGGGGGCTAATAATGCCGAACGCGCTCAGCGCGGTCATCCCGCTCAAGGGCGCCTAACGCGTTTAATATATTAAACGCGTTAAACGTACCTAAATATATTAACCCTTATAAAAAGGCTTATCGCTTTTAAGGAGAAAACCTTCTAAATTTATAGATCTTATATATATATTCTTTTACTTACTACGTAGACTATATTAATTAATAGCTCGACCCTAATAGTTAGCAATATCCCTTTATAACTAAGGACGTCCCTTATAATTAAAAAAGGTATTTAATTATATAAATAGCTAACCCTATTAAGTTTATATAAAGTAGTATCTTAGTAGTTAATACCTATAGGTATTATATATTTATAAAAGCCTCTAAACTCCCCCTTTCCCTTAACTAAGAAATATTAATAAGAGATATTAACTCTTTACTATTTCCCTTAACTAAAAGATATCCCTAAGAGATATTAAACTTTAAAGATTTCCTTAACTAAGGAATATCCTAAAGAGATAATAAACCTCTCTAATAATAATACCCTATAAGCTACTTTCTAATTATAAGGTTAAAGAAGGTCTTAAGTCTAACCTTTTAAAACTTATTAACTATTTAAGTATTATAAGCTTTATAGTAGCGCTTAAGTAATACCCTAATAAGTTCTATATACTACTTACTTAGACTAAGTATACCTTTCTTAAGTTAGCTATAAAAGTAAGTATTATAGTTATTACTTATAAGAACTTTAAATAATATTTAGTAAACTACTATAGATATATTTAAAAGTTACTACTATAGAGAGAAGTATATAAAACTACTTAATATATTTAAAATAAAGTCTTATAGGTATAGATAACTAACTTATAACTATTTATTAATACTATTAGGTAGTATACTATATTACTTTAACCTCTCCTATTATAATTAATATATTAAAATAGAGACTAAATAGAGCTAGACTCTAGACCTAACGCTCCTTTTTAAAGAGGATAAAGAGAGGGGAGGCTATAAGACCCTAAGAGCTAAAGCTATAGATAAGCTAGATATCTTAAAACCTATATCTAAACTTAATATAATAATAATCCCTAAAGCTTTCTTAGTACTCCTATTAACTCTAGAGGAATATTATAAGTTTAGATAAAGTTTTATAAATAATTTATACCTCCTACCTCTTAAACTTATATTAAAAGATATAATTACTATATTAATATTAGAGCTAAACCTAAATATATTCTATATATTATTTAAAAAAAGTAAAGATATATTAAGTACTTTATTCCTAACCTAAGGAAAAGAAATAAGTAGCCCTCTTATACTTAAGCTAAGTACCTTATAAAGTTACCCTAGCGCTTATAACTAGGGTAAGTAATATAATAAAATAGGTACTTAGGAACTAGAAGCTAGATTATTAAACCTTAATAAAAGTAAAGGATTTAATTAAGATATTAAATATATAGAGGATACTCCTCTACTACTACTACTACCTATACTACCTAGAGATCCTAATAATAGAGGTAATAATAATAACCCTAAGGGCTAAAATAATAGAGGAGGTAGCCCTAGCTATAGTAATAGTAATAGCTAAGGCGATTAACGCCCTTAACTACTAGCTAGGCTAAGAGATATTATTAAACTATTATCTAACCCTAATAAGTTCTTAGTTAGCTATAACCTTCTTAAATTCCTATTCTCTATAAATAAAGAAGGGGTAGTATAAGCAATAGCTAGTATATTAATTATAGAACCTAGGCGTAGCACTACTTATTTTAAGACTAATATAATTAGGTTATTTAATCCGCCTCTATATAATAACGAAGTTAATAATATATATATTAATAGTAATTTAAGGACTATTTACTAAAATATATATCGTTTTATTAATACTATTTATAGCTACGTTAAGTTAGATGATAAGAACCTAGCTATAGCTACCTTTAACTTATATTAAACCTTATTAAGGTATACCTTAGACTAGTACTATACTAATCTAACGCTTAACGAGAAGGCAGAACTTAAGGACCCTAACTATAGATTAGACTATTAAAAAGAGTTATTACTTAAACGTTTTTATTTACTATATAAAATTACTAAAGCACGTTTAACTAAGGAGAGGTATACTCTATATAATATATATAATTAACGTTATATTTAATACTAGATAACTAAGGTTACTTAATTATATAAGGATACTAAAGAGAGCAAATCTAAGGTATTAACTATTACTTATAATAAGATAGATATAGAACTAGTTATTAGTATTCCTTAGCTAACTAGTAATATAAATTATAATATGTTTATTATAAGCCTATAGAAGATAATCCCTAGCTAGTATTAAATAGTTACTAAAGGATCCTAGCGAGTACTAGTTTAACTATCTATTAAGATAACCTATATAAGAACTATAGTAACACGACTATTACTAAAAGAGACCTCGAAGGTAAGCTATACTACTACTACTTATTACCTATACTATATAAACCTAAAGGAGACTATATTTAGCCTATTACTATTAAGACCTATAAAGCAAGCTACTAATATTACTACTAAACCCTTATTAAGCTCTAATTATAATTTAGTTTAAGTAATAATAAAGGCTTAAATACTAACGTAAATAGCTTAGTTAATATATTTAATATCCTTAACTACCTAGTTACCCTTTAGTATATATAATAAAGGGGACTAGTTATAAGTAAGCAGAAGAGGAAGTATATACTTTATTAGATAAGGGTAACTTTAATTATATCTAGTATATTAAGGCTAGCGAGGATTTAGGTTTATATAAAGAAGACTTAGTTATTAATATAAATAATAAGGATAACTAAGAGTAATAGGAAGATAGTCCTAAGTATATTAACCTAGTTACTTAACCTGCTTATTATTATAAATACTCTCTAGGTTATATCTATAGATATAAGGACAAGTACCCTATTTTTAATATTAACTTATTCTAAAATTCGCTCCTTAAGGATCCTAGAATCTGCTCTTATGAAATATACCTTTATAACGCTAAGCTATACGCTAACTTCGAGGGTATCTTCTTATATTAAACCCTTCTATCCCCTTAGCTAAATATAACGCTTATTAGTCCTATTAAGCCGTAGTAATATATAGTTATACGTTTATACTATTATATATATACTAAGATTATTATCCGAGGCTATTATAGCGCTTATAGATACTTATATTATTATATAAGTAACTCTCGTAAGTTTTATAGAAGAGGTAGTTAGTATAAGGAGTACTTAGTATAGAGATATACTTAAAGTATAGTTCGTAAATTTAAACGCTAGATATAGGGTTCTTGGTAGTATAACCCCGCTCTTTATAGTAAATATAGGGTATTATATTATAACTACCTTAGGATTAAATAGATAAACTATATATCGCTACTATATATTAAAAGACTTTTATCTCCTATAAGCTAGTAAGGAAAGTAGTAGAGGTATAGATAAAGACTTAATAGTAGAATTCTCTAGACCCCTTAGTTATCCTAAATATTTATTTAAAGTCCTATTTACTAAGATAAGCCTTCTAGAAAGCTAGCCTTATTACCTTAGTAGTCTTATTAGAGAATATCTATAGTATTGAGCTCGGAATTACGCCGCAGCCCCTTCGCAAAAAGACTACAACAAATTCACCTAGTTCGCAAGCATAATTCGGGAAACACTATATAGGTATTTAACCTATACCCTCTACTAGTTAAGGAAAATAATATAGGAACCCTATACGTTCCTACTACTCGCAAGCAAACCCTCTAAATATTATAAAGTCAGACGCGCGCCGCACCGGGGCTAATTATATCAGAGCTAAACGGGCTACTAAGGCTCTTATAGCCTAGAAAAGCTACTATATGAGATAACTCCTTAACCTAAAAGGTCGACCTTCTAGCAAGGTGCTAAAGGTACTGCGAATACTACTATACGAGAGGTAACTCCTTAACTAGAGAGGTCTTTCCTAAGAGGTTCTTATAGCTAGAAGTATAAGAAGCTCTATGAGTAAGGCCTTATACCTCTCCCTTATCCTTATCCTTATCCCTTAACTATATTAGTACTAGACCCTATATATAAATACGCTAAGCCCGAGCAAGGTACGCCCTTTAGTATAAATAATATAGAGGGGATCGCTAGAGAGTTTAGCCTCGATATAATTAATAA